>CATQJL010000305.1:64927682-65050993 GCA_958299035.1 Cylicocyclus nassatus
AACTTTTTTATAAATCTGCTGCAATGTAGCTCCTTGTCAACCTGGTTCTGCTGTAACAGGACGCTGCCACAGTTGTTCGTAACGATCACGGATGACGACCGCAACCTCGATTCTTAAGAAGCTCAAGAATATTACACAGCAAATTTAGTTGCTTTCATAAAAGTTTACAGACATGAAATCAGAACAAACAGTTCGCAACTGCTGCGATAGGAAATGCTGCCCTAAGTGGTAAAAGTGGTAAAGGCTAGGTGTCTGAGTTGCCGCTTTTTTCTTGTCGCTCTTACCCAGTGTTGTTCATACTGCCTGCGTTGTTCGTGCTGTGGCACAGAAAGAACGAGAACGCTGATGCTCCGTCCGGGGACAACCGTCCGTATACCTGTGCCGGCAACGAGGGCAACACAAAACGCAAATCACCAGCAACTCCGACTACACGAAAAGCATGACTGAGGAAACGATGAGTACACGAAAGTATATAGTAAGGCAGCAGATACCAAAAAGGTAGTAGGGCAACGAAAGCATTAAGGCAGTAAACATGAGAGAATTCGAGTATATTACACGAGAGACGTCAACAAATTAGAACAGATTTCGCAATCAGATTCAGCTTACTATCTCATGCATGCGAAAATAAATGTATCGTCGTTTCCCCGGGATAGATGGGGCGTGCACTGCACAAATCCGCAGTGCCCGTAATTGGTACCGTATTAGCTACGCGCAGAATCGATATTGCCGAACAGCTGATCATTTTCCGACTCAACAATAGTAGGTGAGTTTTTTGCAACTAATCGTGCTTTTCTTTTCAGATATCGACGGGAGTTACTGGAACTGGGTCGTAAATCTTCAATTACACTTGTTTTATGTTGATTTTTCACTTTTGAGTCACTGCCGGTGCGCGTTTTGCATTATAGCTGTACATTGCGTGCTATTACTTCTTCTTTTTTACTTAATAGTCTTTTGTACCTAATAGTCCATCGAATGAGTTTACTATGCTTACCGGCACTTCAAGTTTATGTTGTTGTTTTTCAGTTTAAGATTCGAAGGTGAATCCATTGTTGAAAATTATACTTTTCTTTAATTCCGACAATGTAGATGAAATAGTTGAAGCTTATCCAATAAACACGACTAATAAGTAAAAAAGAAAAAATAATAGTACGCCATGTACAGCTATAATGCAAAATCCGCATCGACAGTCCGTCAACTGAGAAATTATCAAAACAAGGGTAATCAAACGTTTACGACTCACTTCTAGCAAATCCCGTAGAAATCTGCAAAGAAAAGCACGATTAGTTGCAAAACAAACTCACCGATCATTGTTGAGCAGGAAAATGATCAGCTGTTCGGCAATATCGATTTTGCTCCGTAACATACCGTACCAATTTCGACACTTACGGACTTGTGCAGCGACACGCCCCATTATCCCGGGGAAACGACGATACGGAACTCGAGTAATCTGATATATAAAGAAACGTAAGCGCAATAAATCTGCAAATAGCGGGAAACCGCGGTGGGGTCCCGAAGCGCGCGGATGCCTAGCACCTTTAATTACTGGTTCACTAGTCTAGCAACATCGATTCGAACGATTGAATATAGTCGAATAACTCAATATATTTGAAAACTACAAATCTCGAACTCACGCCCAAAATATAATAGGGATCTATTAAGTTGTCCCCAAAGTAAACTACTTTTCTGGATAGATCAAGCTGTTGTTTTCCTAGCAGACTGGGGTGTCGTTCGATAGACGAGGCAAACTCTAAAAATAATCGCCAAAAATTCGTCAAATCGTAATCTAGGTAAAATTTGGAACCAACCGAAAATTTTTCAACTAACCTGAAAATCTGATCTCCTTCCAAACTCCTGCCGGCCTCCATTTTGGTCATCAAACAGTAGATACATAGTACCCGAAAATGTATTCGGTGGATTTTTTTTGTGGCTAACAACTAACTTGTAAGATTGAGGAATAAACGAAATGCAAAAATGTTATTTTTCCCCGGTCTTTTATGTTGAACTCGGCATTTCTAGATTACAAGGGCGCATAAAGAGGTGAAATTTCAAAATTATACTTACTAAGGCTTGTAGTATAAATGGCATGTGTAGAAGGGGATGGGAGCGAAACTTGGCATTGTTACACTAACTTTTTTCTCAATTTTTTTCGCTTGGAAAAGATTCGGTAAAGCACATTTGGGTACTACTATTTGTCTACTGCATAATGAATACGTTAGAGGTCCGTAGAATATTTTCTGTTAAAGTTCAATTTTCAAATGACGAAATTCTCGATTCTCCAAATCCTACCTGGATTACAGTTAGGCGGATCTTTGGCGGTCATAATCAGGGTCAAGCAAGGGGTGTGGCACACGATCGCTGGTTACGACCCCCCTCCCTGATTGCAGTCTTAATAAGACCCCCTCCCCTGAACTATACACTTAAGATAGCATTACTTTAAAGCTCTGTAAAACAAACAACATAATGGGCAACATATCCACAATTAGCATGTCAAATGACCCCTGTAGACAAAGGTGAGCGAATTCTGAAGATATAAGATACTAGGCTACCTAAGTGAAATGGTCAAATTCCAACATGGTTAACTTTGTTTCAAAGGTGAATTAGCTATCCGTTTTTGCACTGAAGACAAAGCACTATTCCTTCTTTGTCCACCTCAGATATCCCGCTTCAGAAGACCACCAAACTGTGGAATTAGAAGCCAACCAAAATCTCGTTTTTCCCAATTTCGCTTTTGATCGCTGTGCTTTCACCAAATATTACTCAGAGCTAAGAAGACGAATTAGGCTCCAAACAGTCCTGTGGAATCTACAAGGTTTAGGCTATCGATTCATATAAATACTGTCCGCTAAAATTGTTAAGGAGTAGTGCTTTGTCTTCAGTGCAAAAACGGATAGCTAATTCACCTTTGAAACAAAGTTAACCATGTTGGAATTTGACCATTTCACTTAGGTAGCCTAGTATCTTATATCTTCAGAATTTGCTCACACTTTGTCTACAGGGGTTATTTGACATGCTAATTATGGATAGGATACGAATATCATCTTACCATTATTATCAGATTACCCAACTACGACCCCCCCCCCTTTTGACTCCTCAATAGGACCCCCATGTGTGGCGTGCCGCACCCTACGCTTGACCCTGGTCATAATGTCGACCTTACTTCTGCCGAAAGATACCCTGTGTCTGCTAAAAAAACAAAAACAGTTTGATTTACTTAGAGAAGGAGTTTACTTTTGTGACAACCTTATAATTTTGAAGAATCGAGTTTCAAGTGAATTTGAATTTACAAATATTAGGTTATCCCATAAGTCTTTTCTTTTCTGAGTTTTCGCTATAATAAGTCACACACTTCTTGTTCTAATTAGACATCAGGATAATATTCGATAGAGCAAAGCAAGCTCTATAAGATGGCGTTTATGCTTTTGCACAAGCTTTGGTCCACCTCGAGTTTAAGACCAAAATCTAAAAAGTTTCGGATGTCCAGAAAACCGAAAATTTTTCATATCTTTGTTCAAAAAAATCCTACACATCTCTAGCTCACTCACGCATATACATTTTACATCAGACATTCAAATGTGCTGTTGCTGTAGTTTTTATCAGCTGTAAATCAAGAAACCGAAAATTTCCATGTTTTTACCAAGTGATGCTGTGCTGTTCTTACACTAACAGTTGTGTACTAGAAGCCCTTAGAAGTATTAGGTTGTCCGGAAATTAATGCCCGTTTTGAATTTCAACCTCAATAAGTCATACACTTCTCACTTCTAAATAGGTTGCAAAGTACCATTCGATAGAGCAAAGCAAGTTCTACAAGATTACTGTCTTGATTTAGCAGCAGCTCTGATCTACCTCGAGTTTCGACCCAAAAACTAAAAAGATTCAATTGCCCGAAAAATCGAAAAAATCGCAACTCAGTTCTTAAAAATCTTACAAAAATTCTAACTTGCTCACGTAAACACTATTCACATAAGACATCTATATACGCCTTTGCCGTATTTTTTCCTCTATTAGAAATCAAGAAAACGGAAATTTTCGTGCATTTGCCAAAGTGATGCTGTGCCATCCCCACATAGGTAGTTGTATACCACAAGCCTGTAGAAGTACAGACCTAAATTTTCAGCTCTCTACAAGCTTTAGTTCTCGAAAAATACCGAATATAGCTTTCCCTAATTAGGTGCTCCAAGCTAAAATTCAAATTTTTCGAGAACTAAAGCTTGTAGAGAGCTGAAAATTTAGGTCTGTACTTCTACAGGCTTGTGGTATACAACTACCTATGTGGGGATGGCACAGCATCACTTTGGCAAATGCACGAAAATTTCCGTTTTCTTGATTTCTGATGGAGGAAAAAATACGGCAAAGGCGTATATAGATGTCTTGTGTGAATAGTGTTTACGTGAGCAGGTTAGAATTTTTGTAAGATTTTTATGAACTGAGTTGCGATTTTTTTCGATTTTTCGGGCTACTGAGTCTTTTTACTTCTTACCTTGAAACTCGAGGTGGATGAGAACTGTGGGAAAAGTAAGATGGCCATCTTGTAGAGCTTGCTTTGCTCTATCGAATGGTACTTTGCAACCTATTTAGAAGTGAGAAGTGTATGACTTATTGGGGTTGAAATTCAAAACGGGCATTAATTTCCGGACAACCTAATACTACCGTAGAATTTTCGCTCTCTATGTTCTCTGTTTTCCGAGATACGTTGATTTAAGCGTAAAAAACTTAGTGAAAAAAGCTAAATTTGATATTTCTTAACCAGAGAATATAGAGAGCCAAAAATCTGCGGTAGTAATTCTAAGGGCTTTTAGTAAACATCTGTTAGTGTAAAAACAGCACAGCATCGCTTTGTTAAAAACATGGAAGTTATCGGTTTCTTGATTTCTAGCTGATAAAAAAAATACAGCAACAGCACATATGAATGTCTGATGAGGAATGTATATGCGTGAGCGAGTTACAGATTTGTAGGATTTTTTTGAACGAAGATTTGAAAAATTTTGGGTTTTCTGGCCATCCCGAACTTTTTAGATTTTGGCTTAAAACTCGAGATGGACCAAAGCTTGTGCAAAAGCATAAACACCATCTTATAGAGCTTGCTTTGCTCTATCGAACGGTCCCCTGATGTCTAATTAGAATAAGAAGTGTGTGACTTATTATAGCGAAAACTCAAAGGTGAAAAGACTTATGGGACAACCTAATACTTGAATCTATTAGATTCACTCCAAATCATATCCTTCATAAGGGAAGGATACCGAGTTGCACCATTCTGCAAGGAGTTGTGCATCGGGCCCCGTTGGGACACCGATAACATATCTGCTTTCCAAATTTACAAAAGGTATTGTGAAAGAAGTTACGAACCCACAGACGCACACGCTTGGCCTTCTACAATCGAATCGAGTAGGAGTAATGATGCATCATCGCATTTTATAGGATCATTAAAACCAGCGAATATCAGTAGCTTCGCCATGATTGCGTTTCCCAACACAGTTCTGCCGCAATGATGATGCATAAAACCGTCGTACTTCGGAAAAAACCCAAATTGCTGAAAAGTCCCAAAAAAGCCCGAAAAGACCAAAAGCGATCAGAAAGCCCAGAGCCCCCAAAAAGCCCAAAAATGCCAAAAAGAGCCGAAACACCCCCGATCTGTGCCGGCGTTGAGACAGCCTCAACGGCGTCAAAAAGGTATTGATCGAATTCCTATCGGGACCTCAGTTGGTGCTATATGTTGGCCTATTTCCTCTCTTTCCGGCGCCTTTGAGCTTTTTGAGTTTCTTAGGCGCTTTTGGGCTTTGTTAAACGCTTTTGGGCTTTTTCGGCGAAGTATGATGAGTTCTACAGTTTTCACATATTATTATACTGTGCTGGACAGCATGATAGGTCCACTCTAAAAAATGCCATAACTCACTCTGTTGGCAATAAAACGTTCCAAAAATTGATGCAGCCGTGTGTTTACCAGCCTTATCATCGTCAAAACGGGTCTCGTTTTCGATGGGCTATTCAAGATAGATCAAAAGTTTGGAAAGAAGCAGGCTTGAAGGCTGGCCAAAATTGTAGGTCCACCTGGAGTTTTTACTCATCGGGACACTTCCTAGCTTCCGGATTTTTCAGGTAATTATACATTAAAAAATGTTGAACAGTTACTCTAGTCATGCTTTGTCATATCTCCAAAAGAATCGATTATCTGCTTTTTTGTCTTGAAAATGCTTTCACACGTAGTTATCTCCAGAAACCTGCGTTTGAGTAAGAAATTGCTTTTTCAATTGGTTCGAAAGTGATGGGGTTTGATCCAAATTCTAGACGCTTTTCGAAGTGATCATTGAAAAAAATCTGACTTTTTGATGCTGAAGCAATCCGACATTGACATCACTCAATCCTGAGCTGAAATTTTTGCCTTTAGACTCCTTCTGCAATGTTCTCAGATGCATTAAGTAGAGTAAAGGCATGGTTCGTACGAAGAGGAGCCCGTACTCCATGATTACAACTGTCTAGAGATCTTAGCATTAGAGTATTTGCGGTAATCACAATGCAGAAATTGACTGCAGCAACCAGCACTAAAGCTAATTCTGGCTCTGACCGAATTTCTGAAGAGAATCATGGGCTAACGCAGTATACAAACTGTTGCCACTGTATATTAGATTATTGTTGTCAAGAATCTAGATGAGCTAGCGCTTGGCAAACTTCTTTGGAAATGGGTAATACCATTATTACGCTGCGCAACTCATGCAAGGAAAAAGAAGCAAAGAGCGGCTTTGTGAATGCTTGTGAGTACGAAGTGCAAATCTGTTCTTGTGTAAAGAATGCTTCTTCAATATCTTGAGGTTACAATGGTCACGCAGATATTTTTTGGAGCAGAAATTGAGGCTTAGGTTCAACTGCAATGTCGGATTTCTTCAGCAGCAAAAAGTCAGGGTCGGTAGTAATCTGATCGAAACTCCGAGTTTAAATCTCCGCGTTAACTCAGAGATAACTGTTAGTTCCATCATTGGAACTCAGAGTTTTGCTTATTAAAACTCTTAGTTCTGCTGTTAAAGTTCCGAGTTCCAGCTCTCAAGGTCGGAGTTTCAATATGCTGTTTGTTTACTGTTATGCAGGTTACCGCAAAAGCCCCGTTCGAACTGAGACTTGAACCTGTTTGGTTTAGTGTGATGACTCTACCACTAAGCCGCTAGGCCATGAACATATCCTTGAAGCTTGAAATTGCTTTGGCATAATGTACTCATTGCATTTACACAAAGCATGTCGAAACATGTTATATCGATAGGATCACTCATTTGCACTTCTGTCAAGAAGTGGTGGTTTATCGCATGGATTGGTTTTTTTTTGCGTGACCAAAGCACCGAAAAACTCCCTGGGCCAAGGTTTTACAATTTCGAAATTTTGCAAATATCGCACCACGATACCTCCATCATGCCTGCTGAGACTACGATAAAAATGTAACCTGTAGGACTTTCTAGCTGCTCTCTTTTGTCACTATTTCTCTTTCTCTAGCCAAACTCGGAGCTATTTCCCAGTTCCACGGTAGAGTGGAGCGCGCAAACTTAGAGTTATCGCAGGGCTCAGTTGCGCGTTTGGTGCGCTGTTTCTTGTGCAGGACGGTTTTGGCGATTTTTCCCTACTAGGGGTGAACTACCGTTTACGGAGGTCTGCCGTTTTCCAGATTTGGTCTATTCATGCACCTCTTAAGGGGATCAGAAAGATGCGCGTTAACTCAGATATAACTTAGAGTTGACTCACAGTTATAACTGCGAGTTTCGACAGGTCTCTACCGACCCAGATTTGTTCCTCAGTGCTCACGTCAGAAACCATTTGGAAGGTAAATTAACTCTATCACTTTCGAACCAAACAATCAAGCACAAACGTGATTTCTGAAGCGAAACACATATGAAAGCATTTTCAAGGCAAAAAAAAAACAGATACTCGGTTCTTTCGAAGGTGCGACACAGCATGACTAGAGCAACTGTTCAACATTTTTGAATGCATACCTACCTGCAAAATTCGGAAGTGTTTCGAGTAAAAACTCCAGGTGGACCTCTAATTTTGACCAGCCTTCAAACCTGCATTTTTCAAAATTTTTGATTTTTTCTTGAATAATCAAACGACAACGAGACCGTTTTGATGATGTTAGTAGGCTGCTAAAACGGCTGTACCTGTACCAAATTCTGGAACATTTCATTAACAACAGGATGACTAATGACAATTTCGAGTGGACCAATGATTTTGTTCAACACTGTATATATGATATCAGTGTATCGCAGGGCCCATGATGATGTATACTTCCTAGTTGAACGCCAGCGCGACTCGGTATCCTTTATTCGTTAACTAGCTGGCATCCCGGATTCTACCTCGGCTCCAGTCCATCGTGCTTGATTTCTCATGTAGGAAAATTATCTTCTTTTGATTCTGACTTTCATAGGTTCGCTTCCTACAGTCTTTACCATATCTTGATGACCAGCAGATCAAAATGGGCTTCACCGCTCATCTTTCCTGGCTATGGCAAATGTGTACACACACACACACACACACACACACACACACACACACACACACACACACACACACACACACACACACACACACACACACACACACACACACACACACACACACACACACACACACACACACACACACACACACACACACACACACACACACACACACACACACACACACACACACACACACACACACACACACACACACACACACACACACACACACACACACACACACACACACACACACACACACACACACACACACACACACACACACACACACACACACACACACACACACACACACACACACACACACACACACACACACACACACACACACACACACACACACACACACACACACACACACACACACACACACACACACACACACACACACACACACACACACACACACACACACACACACACACACACACACACACACACACACACACACACACACACACACACACACACACACACACACACACACACACACACACACACACACACACACACACACACACACACACACACACACACACACACACACACACACACACACACACACACACACACACACACACACACACACACACACACACACACACACACACACACACACACACACACACGCACACACACACACACACACACACACACACACACACACACACACACACACACACACACACACACACACACACACGATTTTCTGCTATATATATATATGTATATAAACATAGAGATTACCAGCAATAAGATTCAGTCGTGCACAGTAATCCTAAAAACTGCTAATCATCACTGTATCATCGCTGTAAAATTCAATTTTAGTAAATGGCCACTGGTGCAGGTAAGGGTCAGTGTTTGGAGTGCTTCGGTGCCTTGCTTCCAGAGACACTCAGCTGAAGAAGTGAAGAAGAACTTATTTCTCCAATTTTGATTTGGGTGCGCAATCGGGTGTTAAGTCATATCACCGCAAAAAACAAATCTAGTAGACCCTGTACTGTAAACGACTATGTTCCCCACAAATAATGACACGGATGGCCACCAAAAGCAGTGCCGGTAAATCAACATCCTGCTTCAGCTTGCAATCTCGCAATAAGCTCGAGGCGTGCTACAAAGAAAAAAAATAGAGCATCGCATTTCTTGTACAATCGTAGAGCCTATCCGGCTTTCAGAAAACAAAATATAAAGCCCACCTGCTTACTGAAAACGGACATTGAATCTTAAGCGGAATCTATGACAGGCACAACTTAGGCAGATCCTGATTTTTACAAATTTACCCACCATTTTCCTATCCATTGGAAGATGTATGATTGTCAGTGCCATGGCAATGTATTTCGACTCATTCAAAAAAGCTGTCAAAGGAGCTTACCATATCATCTTGCAGCAAACTGGTTAACCGCAATAAGTCATAATACATACGTATTAGACAGGTTCTGGAATCGCTCCATAGAGCAAAGTAATTTTTGATTCGCATCAACTTCATCATCATCATCACGCAAAATTAGAAGACAAAGACCTAAGCGAAAAAATCCGACGGTTTGAAAAATCGGAAAAAATCGCATCTCCTTGCAAAGAATCCTGCGAACCCACAGCTTCCTCAGAAAATAAATTCTTCGTGCTACTAGCCTTCATGAGATCCAAGATGCCACGCAGAAGGAAAAAAGCAGTTCAAATTTTGATTTCGTTTAGTGTGTTAATGTTTTACCAAACAAAAATGAACATTTAGCGGAATAAAAAAAAGAAACAAGCACCAATCTTCGAAATTTTAATCAACTGTTTTTCATAAATAAATCATTGTCATCCTACAGATGTCGGGAATTTCTTTCGCATCTGCAGAAGATCAAAGGCAATGTCCGCGGTAGATTCGAGTCTGGCAGGATTTTGTAGAGGGATTCCTGGTCACCCCATTGATCTTCGGTCCTGCCCGGTTGCATCATGTTACCTCTGCCCCGAAAAGGCGGCCTCAATCGGCGATTCCGTCTACCTTTCCCGCGCGAAACCACCACGGCTGCCCCATATCTGTATATGCCATTCAATGCAAAAAGTGCATGCGGCAGATTTTTGTGCTAAGGCCGACTTTTCATATGAACTCTCACCCAATCTTCTATTTGGAAAGTGTGTGAACGCCCTCATAACGGTCGCTTCACCCAAATTAAAGCTCGTGTTCTAATTCTACATGATGAGAAGGCCCAAAATATGCAGGAAGGTCGAGGTGCAAGATCTGCCGAGACACGCCTTCAAGTGTGGTATGAACGCAGTGAATGGGTACTGTCTTTTTTATTGCACAATAATTATATTGTCAATAGCAAGGTAATTGATTGCAGATCACAAACGATTACGAGATCATAAAGTCGAGATTGAATAGAATCTTTGATAGATCAAGCATTGAACCCATGGTATAGGACGACGTATGGAGAGAGATACGATGCATATAATTAATTAGCCTGTTGTGCGGATTATGCGAGAAGATTCTTCTCTGAAAGTACGGCGCTGAATGATGCGAACAAAAAAATTCAAAAAGCACAAACCTTCTTCGTAATTGTACAAAGTCCGAACAAGTTTCTTCGCCTTATCGTAGACAATATCCAAGCGACAAAGAAAATTCAAAGCATAGAAGATTAAAAATAAAGGGGAAATAACAAAGGATATTTCCTAGAAAGAAAAATATTAGAGTCGAACAAGTATACCCCCTGAGCGAAAAGAACATACCTTTCTAAACAAAACAGAATAAATATCATCTGTTTGACCTAAGTCAGTCACCGCAACGTCGACAAAACACATTGAGATAAACGATATGCATATTAAGCTGTGTAAAGACACCAAAAACGAGCATGTCCGAGAATTTTCGCGAAGTTGGAAGCGATGAGATAGCGTGTACCTGAAGGTAATGAATTGAAGTTAGGGATTCGCCACAATTTTGACTATTGAGCTTGATAGCGACCATGGTGGACCAAGGGAGCGCAGCGCCCACTCCCCCCTCCCCTCTCCCCCCCCCCCCCCCCCAAAATAAGCTGCGAAATTTCGAAAGTGGCCGTGAGTTAGAATATACAAGGGACTTGTTTTTACTCGAAAGCACGCAACAATTTACAACTTAGAAATCCAAGATAACTTGGAAAAAAACTTTTCAAGGCGTGGGCCATATCATACTGAGTTGTATTCGCAACTTTCTAAGTTTAATTTTTTTCGTCAATACAATCAAAAAAATACAATAAAATAATACAAAATACAATCAAAAATAGTGTTTTTTTTTGCACGTTGTGATTAATAAATGAGCAGAATACAAGCAAACATTTCAAGAGCAAGTGAACTACTTTATAATGCACATCTTTTTTTTACCAATAAAAACATTCAAAAAATGTTTCAAGTCCTGTGAAAAACAGACCAAACAATCAAAACCTTTTGGCAAGTTAACCCCGAACTTTCACTGATGGTGAGATCAAAAGTAGCACAGTCTCTAGAAAATTGTGTGAAAATTGCATGCATAGGATGTACTGCTTTAGAAAGAAGTCAGAAAGTCAATTGTCTTAGGAAACCTTCAGGGACACAATTCAGTGAAAATATTCTCAGAATTACTGTGTTGAAAACGCCAACACGATCTATCTACACGCTATTTTGCAATGACTGAGTTTTTACGCAAAGCTTTGCAGATACTTTTTTTATAATCGCAAAATTTTGAATACTGGAGTAAGATCAGAGTCGAAAGTTTTAATATTAAATGGATTTTGAAGAGTACCTACGGCCCTATGAGGTAATGACACCTCTGGCTCGTATGGAGTACTTATTCATACAACTTGATCAAAAACTTGATAAGAAAAGGCACTCACCGGCTACGATCACTTGTCACAGACTCTACCTCATGACGTTGGTTTTTCTGCAAAGCTATGATTTAAAATATAGCAAAAGTCGAACCTTCAACGAAAAACCTACCGTGGTCAATCCTCTCAGCAAGAAGCTAAATATGAGATTGAAGAATGTGATGATCATATACCAAACGCTACGTTGCATCCATGATTGTTTACGGATATTTCTCAGTTCGCAACCAAGCACAGAAGATTGCGTGGCGAAAGCGAAGCTATCGAATATCAACCATGCAGTAGCAGGCATCCACTAAAAAAAATTCTAATGTCTTTTGCGTGATATTTGCAAGAGGAGAAAGTTCTATTTGGGAGTTTTTATTGCTTTATTGACAACTAACGTGCATATGTTGCAAAATTGCAAAATTAAATATCCATTGTTCTCGCGATTTGATTATGTGACTTTTTGCAATTTTCCTATGGAGCATGGCAAACTGAATAAAAGCAAGGTCTGTTTGCAAAAATAACGTTTGCGAAAGCGCATGGCTCCTGATGTAGGAAGTGGGGAATTTAGAAGGATTTTAGAAGCATTTTGAAATTATCGACATGGTTTTCTATTGTAAAATACATGGTGTCTCAAAAACACCTACTGTTTCAATTTTTTCTGTTTACTGTTTCATTGTCAAAAAATCTTGTAATAAAGTCTTCCGAGAAGCTCTGGGTACCATTTTGTAGAGGTGGCTTCAACTAGGTTTATGGTATGGAGCGGATTACCGACTGCTCTCCATTACTGTAGGGTTACGGTAGGGAACTCTGAAGAGGGTTTTGAGCCATGAAAGGTCATATCTTGCCTCGAAAAGTAAACAAAACAACATGAAAACTTCACGCTAGGTAACTGGTATTGCTGTTTTTAAATAGTACTCCCTATACTGTAAATGTGAAGTTCTCAACTTATCATAATGCTTTATTAAAAAGTTATGCGAGGTAAGCAGTAGCTGCCGTTTTCTCGAAGTTCCTAAAAGTGCTTACACCGTTTAGAATGCTTCGCAATATTGTACTAATTGTGTATTGAACTCAGCGTCCGTGAAAACCCTACTACACTTTTAACAATATCTGCAGATTTTCGAAGGCAGCTTTTTTCACAGTGGTACCATATGCTTGAGTTTCTACAGTAATCTCGCAGTAATGAAGAGCGATCGGTAATCGCCCCATACTCTAAATCTGAGATGAAGCCAGCTCTACGGAATGGTACCTAAAGCTTCTTGGAAGACTTCATTACAAAAGAGTTAAAAACGATCAAACAATAGGCGTATCTTTTTGAAACACCCTGTATTACCAAGATTCTTATTCTCACACAGTGATTAAATAGAAAGAGTATGTTAAACGCATGGTATCTAACACATTGATTAAGAGTGCTACTACCGGTAAGGAAAACACGAAGTGGACAAAAACTAAATAATTTGCAATAATTATGCAATTGATACTAAGTGGAACTGTACGCTCGGTTTCGCCACAAAACTTTTAGCAGATTAGGTTATGGAGTTCAAGTTTACAAAGCATTTGATTCTACCAGAAAATGAGGACCGGTAATTCACCAGAATCCTATATATAATAAGTTGTTGAGTCCCTCGAGAAGCACTAATCATGTGTAGAAGGTCGCTGTAGTCACATATAGACTCATTTTAGCCAATCCGTTCGAAGAAAAGGAGATCATGTATTTTCTAGTATGTACCCAACAAGAAGAATTCCTATTGACTCATTGAGGCGACAGTCTGATGAAAAATCATGACGCCTTAAAGTTTTTGAATTTGATTGCAAAAATATTGGAAAGTCTAGTGAAATATACTTGTTTCGGATTTCGTTTCATGACCTTCTCACATAAAAAACTATGCTGAGTGAGTGGCTCTGTAAATATTTTTCGATTCTTGTTTATCTCTTCGATTTGAGTAGCTTGCCAAGCACTGAAAATAGTACAAGGTTTGCGCTCCATGAATCTTGAAGCATAACTTTTTATGAGCTAGCCAAGAACAAAGCTTTCAAGAATGCGATTTTAAGTTTGGTGTGAAAGAACTGAAGGCCCACTATTTACATAGCTAGCCCAAAAAATCTGCAAAAACTTCCTACTTAGCAATTGTCCATACCTTACTGTGGCAGGCTGAATATCGCCTGCAAATGCAAAAACAAAAATTCACGACGAAATTAGCCTGCAATCAACTTATTGTTACACTTTTTCAGCAAAATGTGTGACGTCCACAAAACGTAACAGTATCCTGGGTGAACAATAGATTAAATTTCTGGTCTTGCATTGCATTTCCGCAAAAACCTGCAGCAATAAGGATACTTTTCTTGTAAGATGACATTTTTTACGCATTTTTTATTCTTTGCATTTCTCGAGATTGTAACCCGCCACAATAAGATATGACTAATATAATTCTAAAGATTTTTTGAAACTAGCTAGAGGCTCAACCGATTTTTGAGCATCAAATTTGTAACTGCGATTTTTGGAACGCTTTCAGTGGGTAGGTCACAGGATGGGTGCTAGTCTTTATTTTTAGGTTTTTAAGGTTGTAGAATTTCGTCGAACTATCTGAGAACTTCTGCATCGATCTAATATAAATAATGTTTCCAGATAAAGTTAGAGCGAATTTCTATATTATATTTTTCGTACGACACAGAAAATCTAATGTATCACTTATACCTTGGAAAGAAACACTTGAGGTTGCTCTAATTTCTGGCTCTGTAAGAAAAATTGTCCCATGACTACTCTGGAGATACTTTCCTTTCGTTGCTAAACCTTGATGAAAAAAACAAGATAGCAGCTCTATACATGGGCCTAGAGTTAATTAGCTTTTAGACGAAGGTAATAATCCCGGATGACGGCGGAGAATAAACATTCTTCATATGCCACAATATACTATTACACCTCATTTTTAGATTGACCGTGTTTACACAGTGCAGAGTATGTGAATAAGCAATTTCTTGAGACAAACAAAACTTACGAAAATCATGCATAGGCGCATCATTCCGGAGGGAAAATGGAAATCCTCATAGCCTCGCACTTTTTCGGTTGCGATCGCCCTTTCGATGACCAGTAATAGTGGGAATATAATAAAAAGTACACAGAAACATGTGGGCACCTCTTGTAAGAAAAGGCAAGTGGACGAATCGTCTGCTTCCTGCAAACACGATTTGATTTGGCTATTCCAGGCAGGACTGAGCTCGTGATACCTACCGTAACCTGTGGATTACCGAATAATTGATGAAGGCTAACCACTGATCTTATCAGTGAATAAATGGTAACTAATGTGATAGCTGATGTGATATGCAAGCATATAATACGCAAATGAATATGGAATACAGAATACCGTAATAAAACACATAGGAATAGCAGATTTAGGACGAATGCTCCCAGAAGTAAAAACACTTCCAAAACGTTGAGGAACAATATGGAAGAAAGACCAGTTTGTAACGGTATCCGCTCTATCAACACGTAGTCATCTTCCATCTGAAAAAAAGAAAAGGTGGTGAATTGCTCGCTTGTAACATAAACAATCCGAGGTTAGAATAAGAGAGCATCAAAGTAGGAGAACTAAAAGATTTGAATTTTTGAACGTCTTCCAAAAACTTAGAAAAATCGTCTATTGCCAGCTCTGGCACTGCAATTTCTCTGGAAAGCAGTAATGGCTAGACTATGGAACAATAGAAGGGAGACATGGAAGTGCAGTCGGCACGGATAAGACCAAACTCATCAACAAAAAGCTAGTTCTTCAGACCTTTGATCAGGCAAGCTGAGTGAGAAAAGTCTGGACGCTGAATAGCGTTTTCTGGATACAGAAATGTCCCCAGTGACTGATATTTTACCCCGTAACATCGTTTCCCTCGCTTCAAACTCAAAGTATCAGTTGTTTTACATGTCAACCGTAAATCTGCAAAAAAGATGACTTTAAATGATTGCCATGCAAATTTCTGCAATAAAACTCCTACAAAATTGAGATGAAACTAGCTGGACGGAGTTGAGAAGCTCAAAGCTTCATATACTGACGGATGTTCAACAAACAGCAAAGCTCCTCTAATGCATTAGACCAGATGATGATTTCAATACCTACGTAATATTCAAAGTCATTGGATAAACAGCTGTAAACGGTAGAAAAACATCTGCATGTGGTGCTTTTCGCTGGAATTTTTGAGTTTGATACTTGTGACAAATGTCATATTTTTGCACATGCGGCTAGTTTCCCAATATTGCTTGAAAGGTAAATATCGGGTCGTAACATAAGTTTTGTTATACTTGAAGGAAAAACCTTCAAAACTTTAAAAATAGATTTTTTCTCATCTCCGAACCGAGTGGAAGTCTGTAACTTCTCAATATACACACGTAGCACATGCAAGATCCAATTTTTGAATTTTTTAGAATTTTTCTGAATTATTTTGGCAAATTTCTAACTTGCGTTATTAAAGAGCCTAAACATCCAAACTGCCTTCATATTAGTACTGATGTCCTCGGAAATCCACGAAAAATCTGAGAGCTAAAAAAATAAGAATGAGACAATTTTCAAAAAGGGAAAAAATGGGATTTGAGTACAGTCACAGAATTGCTCCTATATTTACCTAACTCATAACTATTAGGTTGAACCGAAAGTTCTGTCGCACCATTTTCAAAAAATCATAGCTTCTTTCGGTCACGACGATTTTGCGCAATTCAAATTTTGTCTGAAAGCGTAAAGCATGTAGTTTCCAAAAGCTTCCTAGGGAGTTTCCGACATGCTCAGGTGGCAGAGGTAAAAATGAAAGAACGAGATCATCCGAAATTCGGAATTTTCAAGCAAGAGTTCTAGAAATTCAGAAACAGTGCGATACAATCTAGAAAAGCCACTATCCTAATTTTTCTTACATTTGATTACTAACTAAGCCAAGTTTGTGCTGATCGAGGTCTTCTTTTAGAAGTTACTAGCTGGCTTACCCGGCTCCGCCGTATGTTCCGAATAGAAAATTCCATTTCTCAACCGATCCGGACCAAACTTGGCACACATACCCTTCGGGCCCCGGCGGGTGTCACAATCCACTTTTCGTTATCGATCGATGTCGATTTTATCAATTTTTACAAAATTTGAGCTAGGGGGCTGGAATTTGGCAGAGGGGTGTAATCGGGCATGCTGATCACCCCCACGGGGGTGATCAGCATGCTCGACTACCCCCCTGTGCCAACTCCCAGCCCCCTAGCTCAAATTTTGCAAAAAAATCGATAAAATCGATAAAAGTAATGCACGATTTCAAAAACTAATATTGTATTCGGAATCCCCATGCTCACTTACCCCTGTGCCAACTCCCAGCCCCGTAGCTCAAATTTTGCAAAAAAATCGATAAAATCGATAAAAGTAATGCACGATTTCAAAAACTAATATTGTATTCGGAATCCCCATGCTCACTTACCCCCTGTGCCAACTCCCAGCCCCGTAGCTCAAATTTTGCAAAAAATCGATAAAATCGATATCGATCGATACGAAAAGTAGCCTATGACACCCGCCGGGGCCCGAAGTGTATGTGTGCCAAGTTTGGTCCCGATCGGTTCAGAAATGGAATTTTCTATTCGGAACATACGTACACACATACAGACAGACAGACAGACAAACAGACATTCAGCTTTATATATAAGATGAATTTTTAGAAAGAAATGCCAAAAAATCAATTTCCTAAGTATTCTCAGGAAATTGATTTTTTTGCATTTCTTTTCAAAAATTCATAACTTCTAAAAGAAGACCTCGATCAGCACAAACTTGACTTAGTTAGTAATCAAATGTAAGAAAAATTAGGATAATGGCTTTTCTGGATTTTATCGCACTGTTTCTGAATTCTTAGAATTCTTGCTTAAAAAGTCCGAATTTCGAATGATCTCGTTCTTTCATTTTTATCTCTGCCACCTGAGCATGTTGAAAACTACCCAGGGAGCTACATGCTTTACGCTTTCAGGCAAAATTTGAATTGAGCAAAATCGTCGTGGCCGAAAGAAGTCATGATTTTTTGAAAATGGTGCGACAGAACTTTCGGTTCAACCTAATATAAAGCTCCATAACTTTAAAAGTGAAAATTATGCCAATAGATAGTCATTTGTTTATTGTTCATATATGCTAAATACCTGCCAAGATTTCAAGATTTTTATAAGGGAAGATCAAGGAAGTGGCACAAAACTTATGCTACGAACGAATAGGTTCTGATGCATTCACAATACAATGGTCAAATATGGATTTGAACAAGTATGAAGGAGACATGGGTTTTTTTGTGGAAAAGTAAAATAATGACCCTACGATACTGCGATTGAGTAGCTGCTTCTACGTAATAACTGGAAATAAATATCGGAATGGCGACAATCGCGTCAGCAACGTATTGTAGTCATTGTCTAGTGAGCACTATGGTTGCTATGATGACGTGATGACTAGAGAGTGAAGCATTAAGAGCATACAAACTCAAACAAAGCAGGGAATACAGGGATTTGAGGGAACGAGTTGTTTGCTCAAACATTATTTGTCAATTTATTAGGGGCAAAGTTTTTGCAGGAGAAGCAGGCTTTGGTCAGCCATGACAGCTTGATGCACAATCTCTGCAATTCCCTAATAATTACCTGAAACACTACCTTCGAATACAAAATATTCAAGCGAGGAGGGATGGGGTGGGAGGGGGGGGGGGACAGAAAAAAAGAAACATTAACTGAATGACAGTCATTAGCGATGTCTTTCAAAACTCTTGAGGTTTCACTGCAAATCTTTGCAAGCTCATAATCATGAAGTAGCGCCAATCCAATCCTGAATAAAAACCTTCATACAAGGGTGATTTGAATTTTAAGTATCACGATATTATTTTCATGACGATCAAGAACCACCCGCTTTCATCATTTTATGGCGCATGTAGATCTCGAAGTTCTAACAAATCTTCCCGTACCTTCCTCGGCATTCGCCGCTACTATGTATCAAAATAGTCATGGTTCTTGAATTTTAATGTGTCAGGATATTGAGCTTACGTGTTACCTTTCAACTTAGTTTTGAAAATAACCTTTCTGGAACTCCAACCCAAAACATATGTACAACCGCACGGAAAAATATTTCAGATCCTTGATAAAAAGAACGCACAAGAAGCTTGGAAAATTGGGTCTGCATGTAAACGAATCATTGTTCTTCGCAATTCAGTTTTCGCAAGCCATTCGTTCGAGGCGCCGTTATTTTACAATTTGTTTTATTTGTTTTATTGCTGAACAGACTATCGATTCTAAAAGCCAGCAGATGTTTGTTGAAAACAATACAAAGCGATTCAACAACTCAGCACAATGAAACGAGCACGAATATTTGCGACTGCGTCGCTGCGGAGACGCAATCCGTACATTCTCTGCATCGGCAACTCAACTGCATTTCAGAACCAGAAGACTGTAGAGTCAGAGCCGCCCTTTATGCATGACAGTATCCATCAGCGCTGCGTGAACCTGTCATAAATTTCGTCAAAGTTCTCCCGCCACGACGCATGTCGACGGCGATCCTGTATAGAATATTCCTAACGGCGTGTTACGGTTGTGCAATATGCCTACTCGGACAATTTACCGGAACTTCTGTAGAACAATCTGCAGTGGTTCCGCAGGATTTTCCTTGCCATTACAAAAGTGGGAACGTTAGAAATGGGAACTTCCGCTGAATTTTCAAGTCAGACTTGTTGAAAATGGGAGCTCTCGCATGACTTGGTACAAAACGCTGCGGATGTTCGAAAAATGCCAATGGTTCCGCAGCAGTTCGACCTGCCAGTACTTGCGCAAGACTTGGATTGTACCTCATTTAGGAACTTCCGCAAGTGACCCGGCGGAACTTTTACAAACGTTCTGCGGACCGGTCAGTAGTCTGAGTACGGCCTTTTAAACGCATTTTCAACAAGAGGAGAATAAGATTATTCAAAGCGATGTACAGTGCCAAGAGGAGAATAAGATTATTCAAAGCGAGTCCAGTGCAAGTCAGAAAGTCAGAAACTGCCTTTTGTTTCGGTTTTTCGGGTGACATTTAATCTCGTCAGTTGAGCATTCGTGCGTCACGCAATCCTAATTGGAAAACTTTGCACACAAAACTCAACATCAAGCACAATGTGGTGGCCTTGCATGGAATGAACTCATTCTCGGAGATGTTTTCCACTGCGAGCGAAGTTGTCAACACTTCTGCTTAATCCCGTAATTGCACAAATGCATATTGAGTGTGAAGGGTGACAGCATGTGCCATCCGCATATCGGCTTTTGTTCTCATAATCGCCTTACATTGCTAAAGGGCATGCCGAGAGCACACAATCAAACATTAGCGCAGAGCGGATGTAAAAACTGAGTGCAGCGAAGAGTCACGAGGCTAAGCCAGCTAAATGCAATGAGCTGATAGTCGTTTGAAACGAGATTTTCCAAGTAATAGCTAATTAGTGCTACTTACTAGAACGACTAGAGGTCTTGTAGGGCAGAGCATAATCTGTTTATTTATGTATAAAACCAAGATGCATCAAGAAAGAAAGCGAGAGAAAAAATCGGGAGTACTAGGACATGGAAACGCTTATACTTCACCTTCAGGAAAACAAAGAAACGTGTAAAATTTGTGGATGGAAAGCACAACGCGGAGTTCTAAACTCATACAAACAAGATAGCGCTTTGTAAAGGGGCTAGGGAAGTGAAAAGAAAATGCGCTTTGTCCAAAAAATTGCCTCGAGAATCTTGCCTCATCAGAAAAAATTATAGCCTTTCCTTGCTTGCAGGCAGAATTTTAGATTAGGAGAAATAATTTTTCTTTTTAGGCTTCAGCAACAGTTACATAGCATAAGAATATATTGAGCAGCACTCTATGAAACAAATCAGACTCTACAAAATATGCGCTAAGCATTAGTAGAATTTATGAATACTCAAACTTTGGGAGCAAAACTCTGTTTCTATCATAACACACAAAACAGATTAGCATCCCAAAAGTTTTTACGAACCTTCTGATGCTTGTACATTTATTAGACACATTCAGTACACGATTGTTATAGTTTCTTTCGTAGGTGGCTAGAAAAAAATCAGAAAATGGCAAACTCTGCCTCGCGGCCTTGTGACTTGCTGTCATTAACCTTCGGAATTTTGACCATTCTCAGAATGTCATCCTGCTTAAAAGGACGAAAAGGAGACATTATTTTCTTCCAATGCTAAATACAGTGCAGGTGTGATAGCTAAAACGGACAAAAAATCGATGTAAACCTTTTTTCACCTTTGCATTTGGAAAGCTCCAGCATGTTGGGTCCGCAGATTTCCATTCTATCCGTAAGTCCTACTTATTGTGATTAGGCTTTACATAATAGTTGCTGACTGGCGCTGCTAAAAGTTCTTTATGTGTTGAGTGTATTAATGATCTTTCGTGTTTGCGCGATTTTGATTGATGTTAGGGTCAAAAGTTTAACTTTGGTACTTGAATATTACTTTGGCTCACATGGTTTTGGATAATTAACTAAACAAATTACAATAGCTGCTACGTAGGTTTATTTCATGTTTCTTTCGGCGAAGCAGAAGTCTCTGTGATGCAAAGTTGACAACATAGTTGCACAACATACCATAATTTTATTTTTGCAGTACGATCGGTTTGATTTTTGAGAAACCTAGCATATTGTTGTCTCATCATTTATTGCGAATTATGACAATCTTGTTGAACTAATACGTTCGTTAAGCGCATCATTGAATGCATAAATAAATAAATAAATAAATCAGATAAAAAACCCCCGAAGTTTTTGCGTAGTTTCACGAAAATAGCCAGAACCTGCTTCCTTCTTTCAAAAAACGTATGGGAGCGATAAACACCTTTCCTTCACCCCGATCATGGGTAAGCATTTAGGGAAATTGTTTACACCTAGGGTGTATTCGGCCAAAGTCAATGCTCATAGGAGAAAGCCGGATATCACGGAAATGACGAGAGGAGTCAAGAGAGATTGCTATTGGTCGTTGAACTCTAGAAGATATTAGGTTGTCTCAAAAGCTCTGTCGCTTTGATTTTGAAAAATTCGTAACTGCTCCCTATGCGAGTATTTACTTACAAAATTTCTCTAGAAAGCAAAATTCGTCCATTTTTATGATATCTTTGCGGTTCTACGAGGGATTCCAGAGGAAGTTCGAATATGAGAACCACTCTGATTCCCAATTTCGGAAAAGAAATTGTCAAAATTCTAGAATACAGAAAAATCTAAAAACATATTTATTACAATCTACGTGGCCTGCTCTTTTTTACAGGCCGTTATTTGTATTTTTCACGAAAATCATGAATTTCCGTGAAAAAGCTCGATGAGCACAATTTTTGCACCATTAAGAAGAGCAGCTCATATAACCTTCAAAAAACCTGTTCCCAGATTTTTCTGCAGCGTTTCAAATTTATTTTTGAAAATCATGAGTTTGAGTGATTCTCCTATTCGCCATTTTATTTCTGAAGTCTTTTTCGACAAATAATAGCGAAGATGCTAAAAAGTAGATAAATTCTTCTATCTGGAGGTATTTTTTGTAAGTCAATTCATTCACATAGGGAGCAGTTACGAATTTTTCAGAAGCAAAGCTACAGAACTTTTGAATCAACCTAATATATTAATTCAAAAAATCCATGAATCTGCTAAGTAATCCATAAGAACAATGAACTGTTTTCTACCGCAACTCTCACTAGATAATGGCTGATTATAAGTTTCGCAATTATAGACTTCATCATTATAACGTCTGAGCGAGACATGTGCATTGTGGGTGTTTTTCACGACTCACTTGGATACTACGTCACTTAGTAAGATGTAGTAAATTGTATTTCAAACTAAAATCAAATTGTATTCTGGATTACTGTAAGCAATAAATAGGTGCTAGATAGAGTAAAAATAGGAATGCAAGCTGAGAAAGAAAGTGCGAAAAAAGCTAGAGTAGCATGAGTAAATTTTTTCTAAGAAATGATAAAGAAAAGTACAAATAATCGTTTCGGGAAAGCAGCGGAAAATGAAAAGCAGGCTAAGCTCCCCTCACGGCTGAGTGGTTAACAATAATCCGCACTATGCATTAAGTGGCACTATTATGCAAGTCTGACGGATTAACGGCATTAGGCTACAGTATCCCAGCAAACAGTGCAGATTGTGCATTTAGTGCGAAAACATAAAATACGCACATGATTATGGTATGCAAGCAAAAACTTGCACAAAAGAAGGGCTCTGTGACGACTGTGAAGCGTTTAAACAGCACTTAAGCTCTATGGGGATTTACAGTACACAACAAGAAAAAATTAGGCGTATGATGAAGTGCATTAGCTGTATTGCTAGGGGGATTTTCATACTCATCACTTCGACAGCAATTTTTTTCACGAAAAGCTGAGATAAGGAACTTCTTATATCCAAGGGTTAGACAGGAAAATGGAAGTAGGAAGACTTCATAAATGTTTTTGTCTCACGGAAAAGGAGTTACGAGCTCTCCATTCCGCAAAATTGCGTAATCGTTGAAGAGGCTTCCCCCTGGGGTTTAAAACTTGGCCAAACCTGTAACATATGGCACCATATGTGGAAAAATGTTATAGGTGCAATACGAAACCGAAGTGAATGCCTGAGGGATGTGAGAAGTGAGTTCGTCGAACCGGGAGGCGACAGACATGGGTGGCTGGACGAGATCGATCGAGTCCTAACGGCTGCTGGCACTCACACACGGACACACACCTAAGAGAATGAGGAAAATGCCTGGTGGCGGATCAATTAGGCGACGTGAGCACCAGCGGCAGGCAGAAGACTCGTCTCGATGAACTCGCAAAAGTGCAGGGATGCTGAGGCATTTGGAAAAGTGCGAGAGGTGTTTCTGCAAAGAAGCACAACCGAACCATTTGTCGCTCGGACTGGACGCAATTGCGGACGCGTCTGGCGTCTATGTGAATCGTGCGCCATCTCACCACTCTCATCGTCTGCTGCCTCTTGCAGTCGCACACTCCCTCTTAGTAGAGGCTCAGAACAAAGTTTTTTTTGAATTTCTAGAGAACTGGGGGATCATAAATCAACAAATAGGCTTGTTTATGCTGATTGATCACTGGCAAAACCTCATTCGTACAAGTCTCGATAGTCTTTTGTTGGTCAAAACTTCCGCAGGTCAGTGAGTACAAACATAACGGTCACTGCACTGCAAGAAATTGTCGCTATCTAGTTCCAGGAATTTCCGAAAAAAATCTCTCTTGCAAAACCTCTGCCGTGACAACTGACCCATTCGAGAAATTTGAAACCTGACTTCTGCAGAGGAAACCAAGACCAGCAGAAAAACTGTGTCATTGGCTCAATGGTTCTGAACAATCCCAAGCACTTTCATTTCTTCACGTGGACTCAAAACGCTGATTTTTCATCCCATTGCTTCGGATTGCTGTTACACAGGAAAGCCACAAAGTCGAAAGGGCCAACTACATACTTGTATAATCATTGGGAAAGCTTGGATAGCTCATTCCAAACCCGCTTTCCGTTGCAGAACTTTTTTGGGAAAGAAGTTACGAGCATTTTTTAGCCGAAAAGGAACTAATGGCTGGAATAAAATCAATCGCTACAACCTCTCTGGACGTCAAATATAGACAAAAGGAGTATTGTCTAAAGTTTCCTGATACTTGCCGATGACTCCTTTGAAGTCTAAAAAGGCTGTAGTGATCGATCTTATCCCAGCCATTAGTTTTTCGACTCCAAAAATGCTCGTAATTTCCTTTTCAGAAACGCTTCGCAGATATGGAAAGCAGTTATAAAATCATCACCCCAAGCTTTTATAATGGAAAGGAGTTTGTGGCGATAAGACTTCGCAACCCTCCTTTTTAGACAGATAAGTGTTGAAGAGCGCGTTTCCTTCCAGACAGGATCCTAAATACTGAATATGTTGTTTTGTAGAGCTTACCCATTCTCAGAGAAATATGGCAGAGTCATTGCTTCAATCTGATATATCGCTTTATCGATGTGACAGACATTCGCAAACGTTGCAGAACTGGGGCAAAGCTTTGCTTGCGTTTTTTAAAAATAGAAAACTCGTCTGCAAATAAGACTTCGCAGAGAGAAATGTCGTGTAGCCGACGGGCATGGGATAGCTATCACAACAAAGACGAATATTGTTTGTACTTCTGCCCTTAGAAAAATGAAGATTCTCTATAGAGAATTAGAAAAGAGAAAGAGAAGTGATAGAAAGAGCATAAGAAACTGTAGAGAAACAGGGTAAAAACGCTCACTGAGGTTTTTGAAATCTTTCTTTCGGCACACTTTCAAAATGCAGGTAAGAAAAAGGAACCGAAGCTTCACAACTCGAAGGAAAATAGGAAGCTGGTTATCCGCGATTTTCCCAAAAACAATCACGAGCCTGAAGTGGCGATGCTCAGAAGAGGGTAACAGAAGACAAAACAGTTTTAAAAACATATATCATTGTCAGTGCTCCTAGTCATAAGACGACTAGGAGCACTAACAACTTTGCCGGCGCTAAAAAATTACTTCTTGACGAGATAAACCAGCATTTTCGTGGGCGACTCGACTCTCCGCGCAATTTGGAGCAGTTTGAACTTCAACAGGCTCCAGAACCTTTGGAATTCGTTTACAGTTACAAAAACTTGTTATTAGCGCGAAAATGGCTATGAAAACGCATTTTTTCGGTTTTTTTTGGGATATTTGTTGTTACTCACGATATCTGCTTCTCAAAAATTTTATTTTAGCTATGAGCATAGCAATTTGGGCTTCCCACGGATGCGGATCTTTATCGGAGTACGAAGCACTATGGAGGTAAGGAAACTACTACAACTTAAGAAATGGTACTTTCAAGCTGCATGAACATTCTACTGTGAGAGAGGCATCGCTCAGGTAGACTGTTCCGCTCATCGGCAACAAGAGCACACATCACAAAAAAATGCTAGATTGCATTCAAGGCCATGTCGTATAATTTTCTGTTTGCTGTACTTCACTGCGCTTAAAAAACGCGACGTTGCCATCGAAACATTGCAGCTAATCACAAAGAAGCGTATGAGCACATAGCAGAGTTCCTCCATAGCCGCATGCTTGACGAGATTTCGCCAAACAATAGAGTATAGAGACCGGCTGAAAACAAGGCTGACGACAATTGCAAGTTTTGCTCATAGTGATCGTGTAGTTGTGACATATTTCTGATGAATGGGACATGCCGCAAAGTCTTTTGTCTTTTCAGTGATGGCATAGATGGGAACAAAGTTCACTAAACGGTTTTTTTGGCCTAGTCAAGGGTTGTCACATGATTATGTGGCTCTCACAAATCATAAACTCGAGGATTCTGCAGCTTTTCACGTCGCTTTCGCAGCCAAACAAAGATCAGTTTAGTTCAGACCTCTACACAGTTATTTGCTCTGTTGTAATTCATGACATTTCGGCTCGATTACGATGGATAGGAGTTAGAAGAGAAGGCGCTTGTCAAGTAGCAACAAGAACCAAGAGAGCCTTGTAGTTATTTTACTTGAATAAAATGCATTGCTAACAAAAATAAAAGCTAGCCTATAGGAAGTCCTAGCATTGGTATCCACATCCTGTAATGATTCATTTAGTTCGAATAGTGAAAATAAGATTGAGACAAAAAGCAACTTTTTAGGAAGCACGTTCAATTCAGTGCCCACCACATGTTTTCTCTTTTCTTTTAACAAGAAACGAAATTTTATTTGACTTGTGAAAGTTTTCACTGCTTTAGATAAGTTTACTTCCATTTCGCGTATTCCTTCAACTGTATACTCTTGTTCAACTAGAAATCAACCACATCAAACCAACTACCCTAAAGTAATGCAAACTTTCACAGCAATGCAAGCTCTAAGTGAAGAATGCACTATAAAGCTTGAATAATTCAAGACTGCAGATGTTTTTGATATGATGCGAATAGAGTGAACGCCCTAACCGCTACTGCTGTAATGGGGCGCGATATCTATCGTCGAAATTAAATTTGCAGTAATAAAAAACTATCAACAAAGAGGAGACACACCTCTGAATCTTTGTCTGAATAAGTAGCCCGTAATAAACCTCCGTCATTCCAAGTCGTCTGAGGTGGCCCATGTTGACCTTACGCCGCCAGATCAGCATCAGTTGTGCCATCGATCCAGATGCGAATAGCTCTGTAGACATGGGCACAGGGCCCGGCACGAGTCGGTTTCTAAGGTTTCGGAAAACGAAGTCCCCCCCCCCCTGACTTTCAGAAGTTTTACGAAGTCCTCTTTGACCTACCTACTATGGTGGGAAGACGAAAACAAGAAAGATTTACAAGTCAGGAAGAAAAAGCGTGAGATACGAGTGAAAATCCAAATTCGAGCTAAATACTACGTACGCACAAGAGTTTGGCATTGGGGTGCAATATACAAACCCATTTACGAAAAAATTAAGGCAAAAAACAAAGGAAAGGCAATTATATGAAAATGTCTTCGTTTCAGGGATGACATTTTTGACCGGAGAATCCGTCCATGCTAAAAAGATCCGGAACTCATGTGAAGTGACGAAAATATATGGTCCAGACGATCTCAGATTGTCTGGTGGCCGTCTGGAGACTATCTAATTTTGGAAAAGGTTTTGCTTCACGTCAGTTTCCAAAGTTTTTTACATAATCCTTCCGCAAATAATTTTCTATGCATATAGTTCAGTTTTGGCATCATATGATTCTGTGTACGCTGTAAACAAGCAATTTGTTTATATTAGCCTTGCTTTCAAATCGCGCGCACTTTTGGCCATGCAGGATAGAGCATGTCAATTGTGTGATAACCTGTCCGAAAAGCTAGTGTTCGCCTAAATAACGCTTATTCTTGGTGCTTGGCCCTCACTCGTCATAACGATATCTCCTTTGCTTTTTGCTCCAAAAACGAAGTCCAGCATGCTTCCAGACGATCTGTGCCCTGCATGCGCAAGCTCAACAAAAGAACATCTTCAAGATTTGTACGGGTTTGGTCAAACGGATATAACTTTTGCTAGTCATGTACCGCGCCGTGGTTCAAGACCAGCCAGCAATAACATTTTTGCTGCAAGGCCCGACCATCTTTGATATCAGCCACCATTAAAAAAAACGATGGGATTTGCCGAGCAAAGGACAAAACAAAAGGAACGAAATTACAATAGTTTAGCCTAGACTTCCATAAGTGTTACAATTATTTGAATATATATTAGGTTGTGTAATAACTTCTGTCCCATTTTTTCTTTTAATTTTTTCTCAATATTTTGTGCGATGTTCTGCAAATTGTTTATCTGCATTTGAAAGCTCTATGCCTTCTCTACTAAACCTTTCATCTCGGTTTTCTACACCAGATGACTTGAAAAGTTTTACAGCGTCAAATTTGGAAAATCAAACAGGGAAAAAGTCCATTTTCGACAACTACGTTACCTCGTCCTCCTAATTAGTCAGAATGCCTAGGAATAAGCTCGAATAACTTGCTACACGTAAGCAAAGAATGCTCTAGCTTCCATTGCGCTTCAGAAGTGCTGAAACTTTTCAAAAATCATCTCTGTAGATTTTAAAAAAGTTTTCTTTCTAACGCGTTTTCAACGTTGGTGTTGGGCATCATCTGAAGGGTTCTGAGGGGGAAGACGGTAGGCGGATCATCCATAAAAGACAGAAGGGATGGTTTGTGACTTCAAAATTATCGATTTCATAGGTTAAATACTCGAAATTCGAATTTTGGGAGCCACACAGCGTGGGTACGCGAGACTGCGAACATGGCCGTGACAAAGTCTTGCCTTGCCGGCTTTTGAAAAAATGTCATTAAATAGCCGGTGGAAGGAAGGGAACATGCGCAAACAGTGATAGGATAAGTGTAAAAGTCCAATAGATTGTTTTGGTTGTTGTCAAGCTCGTTTAATAAGTTTTACCAATAGAATTCGATAAAAATCTGGAGAAAAAAAGATGTCGAAAATTGATTTTTCGGCTCTTTGGATTTTTTGTTTCAATGATAAAAAATCTTTTTCAGTTTCCTGCTATGTTGGGGAATGATGCATATGAGCCTGCAGAGCAGACTTAAAGCTTTCAAAAGCATATACACTTTATCTCAAATATAGTCAGCGTTGTCAAGAAAAAACTAAAACAAAAAATGGGACAGAACTTATTACACGACGTAATAGAAAAGGTAAAATCTCATTGAGCCCATTTCTTCGAAAAAATGGGTTCTTTGCAAAAAGTGGTTGAAAATTGATAAAAAAAATTTTTTTTCTGTGGTCTTGATCAACTGTTCATCGATTCTCTCCATCCAGGCCCCAAAAATGCTTACTTTCATTCCCAGTCGCCCTAGTATTATGTCACCTTACGAGTCGTGTAAGTTACTCACGAGCAACTTACGCGATATTTCTCTAATTCTCCACTTTTACACACTACGCACTACGGCAGTCTTCCGAATCATCCCTATCTTAGGGCAGCGTGGCAAAGTGTCGAGGCGATCTGCCAGCCATAAATAAGCTCACGAATGTGAGATTAAGGGCTACTCAGACAGTCGTGGACCCCTCCGGCGCAGAAATGGCAGGGCCGCGGGGTTTCCCCAGCGGGGGGTCTGCCACTCGTGCGCCGGAGCCCTCCGATCTTGTGCGCAGGACCGGAGCCCCTGATCTTGTGCGCCGGAGCCCCCCCCCCGATCTTCTGCGCCGGAGCCCCCCGATTTTGTGCGCCGGAGCCCCCCCCCCCCATTTTGTGCTCCGCAAGTCTGCCGCGGCATACTGTAACTTACCCTAAATAAGCTCCAAACCCCAATTATGTCTCCAAACCCCACCCAAATTAGCCGGATACGACCCCCCGGGTAGGACTTCAGCGCGACCCTCACCCCCGTACTCTACCCCCTCCCTCTCACCCCTAGCGTTTGTAGATAGAAAATAGAAGAATGAAGACAAGACGAAACATCTATTTCAAATTGACTGCAAAACGATTTACTGAAAATTGCAGTTGTTTTGATTCGCATCCAATTCTGTTTGTGCTTGTGATGAGATGCAGTTCGATCACTACGGGCTTGGTGTATCGGGAGCTCAGCTCCGGTCGAGTTCAACGTTGTGTGATCCTCGAGCGATTCTTCCAGAAAACACACTCTGGATAACATTGGTGGAGTGGCCGTGGAGGTTAGGAATTTTTTAGTGATATGTGTCGTAATTTGTGGTTTTTCCAGGTTTATAAGTGCGAAGCTCTTGCATCGAACTGTGGCCGATGTCTTACGCTGAATGCTGAAAAGTATGAATGTGGCTGGTGTGTTATAGACAACAGATGTGTCAGACCAATGGCATGCTTGGCAACGTACGTTTAGTTACTGGTTCACTAGTCTCATTACACATGGTCACCCCACCTGATAGTACTTTCTCGCTAGTAAAAGCGACGATTCCACAGGTGAACGCAGCCGCAGTAGACCTGACCTTCGTTTTTCTACCGACGGATCCCTTTTTAGGACTGAAGTCTTCATTAGCTGGATTTTCACACAGCTGCGTGCTATTCAGCCAATCTTGTGGTGATCTTGCCAAGTATGCCATTGGTCTAACACATCTGTTGTCTATAACACGCCAGCCACATTCATACTTTTCAGCATTCAGTAAAACATCGGCCACAGTTCGATGCAAGAGCTTCGCACTTACAAACCTGGAAAAACCACAAATTACGACACCTATCACTAAAAAAATTCCGATTAACCTCCACGGCCACTTCACCAATGTTATCCAGAGTGTGTTTTCTGGAAGAATCGCTCGAGGATCACACAACGTTGAACTCAACCGGAGCTGATCCTCCCGATACACCAAGCCCGTAGTGATCGAACTGCATCTCATCACGAGCACAAACAGAATTGGATGCAAAATCAAAACAATCGCAATTTTCCTCATATCGCATTGTCGTCGAATGTCCCGACAGCAGGTTTTTCGCGTTCAACGTTTCCTACTTTGAAGTGAAATCGAAAATCCGTCATGAAGATTGAATCGAGGTTTTGGACCTTACAAATCCAAGCTCAAAAATGAGCACTTCGTATTAGGGTGAACGGTAAAAAATGGGACACCTACGAAATAACTGGAGGTTTCTCAAGAATGAGAAGCGATTAGACATTCCAGTTTTGATAGATGTTAGAATATTTTATTCTCTTTCAGATAATACCTATATAAGGTCATTTACATAATTAATAATTTTTATACTTGCTGAAATGTAGAGTTAATCACCTCGACAAATTATGAACTTTGAGCAGTATCTGCGCAGTGAAACATATGAGATCACCCAAAGTACCGCTGCTGGAGTGGATGGTGGGACAGTCACCAAATCCACGACGGCTTGGTGGCCTCAACTTCCAAAGTCAGGAGATATGGCCATTAGCAGCTTCGAAAACGAAGATACGTGTTATCCAATTCCTTCAAGGTGAACGCATGTTTTCTAGGTACCATCTGATAGAGCTTTTTACGCTCTGTCTATTCATGTGCAGCTTGCCTCAGATTTTGTCCATTTTCGGAAAATATAGGGCAAAACATAATTTTTTGGTTCTTATTGCGCCAAAAATAGCTATTTTTCAGGTTTTTTCGCAATTTTTCCTAAAATTGAAAAGAAATCTTAGGCATATAACATATCGTTTAAAAGAGCATGAAAAGCTCTTTCGAATGGTATGTCATTTGCTTTACGACTTTACGGTATAGCAGTGCAAGATTGAGAATTGCTCAAAAAATCCCGTCGGACTTCTTCGCGACGCCACGCGTACGGTCATGAGAGAGGAGCGGTAACGCGTTGCCAGAATAATAGGCGAAGGTCGGTTATGTAAGCGACGTTTGAGTTGCAGTCTGCTTGTTATTGGTGAGGACAAAAAATCTTAAAATGTAATAAAAATCAAGCTGTCCCATTTTTTACCGTTCACCCTAATAGAATGTACCACTCACCTTCAATGTGATATCTCTCCTTTCACCTGCAGCTACGTAAAGTTTGGTTTGCGGTGCGACGGTACGTGGACATTTCTGTGGACCTTTTCTCCTAGAGTGACCCTCACGCTGGAATGCAAATTTGAAAGCTTATCTATCATCAGAAACAAGGACACAGACTTTCCCAGCATATTATGACTTTGTGCAAAGTCTGAGAACTTGGAATCTCGAAAAAAAATGAAAATTCCTTGAGCGCCTGTCAAAATTTCTAATAGGTTAACTGTAAGTAGACGATATACTGAAAAATGTGAAAGAGCTGCATGAACTTGCATAGTAGATCTGCATTTAGCAAGAATGCGACAGATTACGTATAAGATATTCCCTGAGACAGAGCCAAGCAGTGTACGGATAATTCTAGCATCAATCAATCCCGGAAACACGGAAATAATTCAAGAGATACCACATAAGGGTACCGAGGCCGAATCTCAATCATAAAAACCACTCCATCAATAGTCAACGATGTCTCAGCAATTCGAAAAGAGCCAAACACTAAAAGTGACTAAGTGCATCCGCACGAAAACCTAAAACCTGAAACCTGAAAAGAAGGAGGTGAACAAATAAACGCTAGCGCGCCGACGAGGAACACGAAAAACCAAAAAAAAAAGAAAAACGAGCGCGAAAGAACGACAAAAAACGAGTAAGGCGAGAGCGAGAGCGACGGCAACTTGTTTTCGAAAATGCTAAGCTGCGTATCACAGCAAATTGACTCCGTACATATATGTGCGCCGGACCCCTCCCATTTTGTGCGCCGGACCCCTCCCATTTTTTGCGCCGGAGACCTCCCATTTTCTGTGCCGGAGGCCTCCGATTTTCTGTCCCGGAGACCTCCCATTTTCTGTGCCGGAGGCCTCCAATTTTCTGTCCCGGACCCCTCATACTTTCTGCTCTGCGGCTCTTCCAAATCTGGCGGACTCGCGGCGGAGAGATTTGCAAGCCCGCCGGAGGGGTCCGATCTGCCTTCTTTGTGACGTCACAAGAAGGGACCGCCCCCTCGCCCCGCTCTCATTGGTCAACTGGGTCCGCCGCGACTCTGGCAGATTTCGACTCTCCGCCGGAGGGGTCCGATCGATTGTCTGAGTAGCTCAACTGATGATGGGAAATTTACTACGAACAGTAGTTCGGCACAAGAAGCCCACGACACAACGAAATAGTCAGGGGTTACATAAGAACGCTTGATATACGCTTGCCCCCTCATACCGCGGTCACGGATTACGACTTATAGACATTATTCTACAAGTCCATTGAGGTTGACCAGTAATTCGCAAAGGTTCTCAGTGGTCAAGGGCCATAATAAAACACGATAAAAAAAGTCTTGACAAAAAATTGAGTTCGAACAATAATCTCGTGTTAATTCTTCTTCTTGAGAACTGTCAAAGAACTCGACGTTACGTATGCTAACGTCACCAAAACTATTACCAAAACAAGTCGAAAGTGTAAGGTGTCTATATTTTCTTGACACGGCAATAGGTCCTGGCAGAATCAGGACACGACCAATTATTAGGTCGACCAATTATTAACTTCTCTCGTTTCATTTTCAAAAAGTTGTAAGTCTTTGCTATCTGGACAGGCTTGTTTGCCTTAATTTAGTCAAAAATTAACGAAAACTGCTACTTTGAAGAACTATATCAGCGAATTCTTCCCGTACCTTGACTGCAGAGATAAAATCGGATGAAAGAAATCATTCAAGCTTTAAGCATTTTAAGTTTTAGGCGTCAAAAATCTGAAACGTTGCAAGAAAATCCGAAACCTCAGCGTTCAATTATGATTTACCTTTTGCAAAAGAAAAATTTGTGCCGTTTGGACGTCTCGACGACGTGAAGAGTTATGAATTTCGAGTGTACTACAGAAAAGCCAACAATTAATTCTAAACTTTTCGCAAAAAATCACAACTTTTCGCAGAAACATTAAAACAACGCAGAGGAGAGAGACAACTCATATACTGAAGTTTTCAGGTTTTTCTGCTGCGTTCCAGATTCTTGGTGACCTAGGGCAGAACGATTAAGGCCTACATGGTATTCTTTTATCATTTTTATCTCTGCAGTCATGTGAAACACAAGCGCGCAAGACAGTTTTTGAAAGCGAAATGCTTATTCTTTCTAATGAAATTACAAAGGTGCAAATCCATTGAGATAGCGCAGTCGTAAATTTTTGGATATGAAATAGCAGAACTTTCGCCGATCTAATATAAAGCACACAGCTTACAACACTTGAAAATAGGTTTGGATAACGGAAAAGTAAAAAAAACCTTTGACATAAAACTTCTAATCATCGTATGCTAACAAACATAGCCATCTTTACTGTATATTGCAAGTCTGCTATTATTCAGTGCATATCCAGTCAGACTGAAGAAAAGAAACGAGGAAAAATTTGTGAGAAGAATATGGAAATATGCAAATGGGAATATCACCCAGGGATCTCCAGGAATAGAACGTTGAACGTGATCAGGGATGAAATTTGCCTTTCAACCTAAAACGAAGTCCAGCTTGACTCCACGACTTTTGCGCGGAGATTACACCTTGCTGCGCAAGTTACCCTACTTTCAGTATAAAGCACACCTTGTATGAAGCCGCACTCGCCGCAACGGAGACAGGCCCGAAAGCGATTTTCAGAAGGGTGTCTTTAAATCTCGCAAGCTGAGGACTCACGCGAACTCACACTGCATTTAGTGATTGCTCTTCACTGCGGATATGCATGTTTTCAGGTATTTTGTTTTGCTTATTTCAAGGTCTGTTCCACTGTTGGTTTCGAGGGTGAAAAGAAGTCCTATACAACTTTACAACTGATATGAGAAGAAAGCAACAAAGAGCGAAGTTATAATGTAACTACCATGCTCCTACATAAAATAAATAGTAGTTGGCTTGAGGTTGGGCCAGAGTGCACAGTGTAGCGGCTAAGCGACGTACGCAGCATACGCGCCATATCTTTATACATGTGAGCGTACGCGGCGTACGTCGCGTGCGCCGCGCAGTCTGACCCAATCGGATGGCTTGGATGGCTCGCTCAGCGCTGAAGCCATTGCACTCAGCCCCTGCGCGACAAAACTGAATGCTATAAACTGAACGCCGAAAAGTGGAGTACTCTGTAGCTTCGAGTACGGTAAAATACATTAGGTATTCCTGAGTACGTGGCATTATCTCCGATGCATAACTGTTTGCCAATTTACAATCAATTATTCATCCTTATTATTCAATAATCTGCATGGATTGAGCTGTTGTACAGACGGTTAATTTATTTTATTGTTTGATAACTGTCTTTCAACTTTTTATAGTGATTGGTTCGTGAGGAGTTCGCAGATTACACTGCAGTACCTTACAACATAAGTGATCGTAATCGTATTCTTTTTAAACCCCAAAACTCTCACAATGAAAAGTACTTGTTGCGCTAATGATTTCGTTTTCCCCATTTGTAGAACTCAGTATGAAGAAAGTGATGCTAAATCAGAAAGACAGCTTTTTTCAGTAGCAATGTATTGCTTAGTTTACTTCTTCATAGTGCAGAACCGCTCCTCCACAGGTTTCCGCTCCTCCACAGGTTTACTTTTCATGAAACGAATATATGGAACAGTTTTGCTGATCTTCTTCATCTTACAAAGGAAGGATACTAAGTAAGATTCGGCTTTTGAGATGAAACACATATATTTGGAAAGAGCTTGGAACGCTGATTCCAAATATGCTATTCCCAGCTGCTTAGCATTAATCTGAAGCGAGTTATGATCTCTTTTCTATGCAAAGTTTGCGTGCTCCTCGACCTACTCATGCTACGGTGCCGACGTCTAGGTGGTTTTGCAACTGTATCATGCTCCCTTTTGATATCGAAAGAATTAATCCGATGCTCGTTCAACATCCTAGCGCTTTCTTCGAGCAGGTTCTAATCTACACGCCGTCTTACGACATTCAGAAGTTTGTTATTTGCCCACAACTGCAGCCCATAACTCGCTCCGGAATAACGCTGAGCAGCTAGGAGCAGCATATTTGGAATCAGCGTTCAAAGCTGATTCCGAATATATGTGTACCATCTCAAAAGGCGAATCTAAGTTAGTATCCTTCCCTTGGTAGACTCCCGAACTCTGCTCAATTAGTTCAATAACTTTCAGCACTTTGCGAAGACAGATTTGTGATCAACAATCCGCACATTGAGTTACTCACATCCGGAAGGGCCAGAGCTGCTTAGTAAATGACTGAAGACTAAATCCGCTAAGGCGGGCACATCTTCTATTACCGTTGAGCCGACAGCAGTTCCACCTTATCAATAGTTAGTCTACCCGTAACAAAATAGCCTAAAATATTTGTTCTAAACTGCGGTCGCACTCCGAAATCAAGACATTTAACTATTTCGGACGAAAACAAATGAGTTAGTGCAACGGAAGCATGCTCACTCAATTTGCTGGACTTCGTCTCTTTATACTGCTAAAGTATTTCTTCTTCTTACATACATAGCCCTTCCAATCACACATATAATAGTGGACATGGAGGTGGATTCAATTATTGGATTCAATTTTTGGACTCAATTAGGTCCAAAAAATTTCGCGAATGGGTCGCGAAATTTTTTGGACCTAATTGAGTCATGGAGTTGTGAAAACCACTTTCCATAATTGAGTACGATTTTGAAATTTATTCCCAATAAGAAAATTTCAATTAACTTGTGAAGAAAGTATGCGAATTCTGTCGCACTCCTAGTCTTTTTTTACAAACGGGGTTGTAAGCCAGCTATAAATTGGAATGCGTTTCAAGATTTTCGATCGTATATCGCCGCGTCCTTCACATGAAAAATTTCCCTCCCCACCTCCCCCCAATCCTTCTAATCTAGGACCGCCATTGTTACTTGCCTACCCTTGGAAGACAAAATCGCAAACGAAACGAAAACTTTCATAGAAGCAAATTCCCTCCATCGTTATCAGTCGGCAATGGGAGCATGACTCACCGAATTTCGCAATAACGAGCGCCTAATGAAAAATCTGAAGTTCAGCATTCTAAGGAATCACTATGTTGAAACAAACAAAAACTGGTACCTCAATTGTGCAGAGTTTCGATGATTAAAAATGTCTTCTTCGTCTTACTAAGAACAATATATTTTAGATAGAATGAATAATGTTTGCTTTTTCTGCTTCAGAAGCGGCATTATTCGTACTTCTTTTGCTGACGTCTTCAAGATGCCGTTTTTCTCGAGCCAAAAATGACTTGACGCAAAAAAATCATCCATCGTTCTTGTTTGATGCGGCACCTGCACAAACATTTCTTAATGTTGGCTTTATAAACCAACACATAGCTGCCAAACGAGAGGAAAGCAGCTACACCAACTGAAACAATGCTTCGTAAGTTTTCACTGTTCATTGGCTATTCTGATACAAGAAAAGTTGTCCGTACTATGCATATTGTTTTGTGTGTAAATTGAATCCAACACCACAGAACAGTTTGCACATAATCGTTCTATGCATTAACAAATTCTTTTATTTTTAATTACGATTGTTCAGTCTTGCACAACAAACATAGTCACTTGTTATGACCTTGTCTTTTGAATAATTCGAACTTTCCAGCTTTAATACTCATATGTGTAAGCACATATTTGACGTTATCCTCAGCCGCCACCACATTCATGGATGACAGAGCACTGATACGTCACAAGAGACAGGCCTACTATGTGTGTGGAACTTACCCAAATCAGTATCAATCAACAACTCGTTAGTTTATCTTATTTTAAAGTATTAGTTTTTGTTTTGTGCAAAAAATTATATCGTCATACAAATTGTGACTTGCAAGGTACGTAGATTTATAGTGTACTGCCAAAACCTAGTCTAGAAGAATTTTGGAGAAAGAAGATTCTGTTGAATCAACAAATACGTTTCATTGCCCCTATACGACATGAAAACGTTCTTGCAGTATGAGTGAATTCGAACTAATTTGCACAACTGTGGTGGTTTTTCTATTCAACGTCCTCATTTCACTATGAAGTTAAGATTGTGATACGCATTCTAGTCACCCAGTTGTCAAAAACCCTGCAACTTTCTCACAATGAATGTTTCTGAATAGCCGTTATTCATAGTAAGTGGACCATGATCGAATCAAAAGAGATGGCTTCCAGAATTTTCAAATCGCTCAACGACTGCTGCAACTGCACAACCAATCATTCTTGTTTTGGCAAACACAGCGTTGCATTGAATGGCCTTACCGTAGTCAATTAACACATTGACGATCATGCAGATTTTTAGTTGTCTGCCTTCTGGGACTAGGGCCTTTTACGGATCAGCACACATTTTTCAACTATAATTACGCATATTGCCATCTACAATACACCTACAACAGATCTGAAAGGCTGACAAAAACAGTAGAGGTCATCCCTAGGTTCAGTGCAAAAGAGAGCCCGTGGAGTGAATTTATCCCGGATAGTAGCCATTTTAATAAAATCCAGGCCTTGACACACATGGTGTGTCAAGCGGTCCCAAGCGGTAGCCATTGCTCGATATGTTAATTGTGTCAGTCGGGACACCATCCGTTACACGTCATGATACAAATATTTAGTAAATTTGGGATGTGCACCACTGGACAGCTGTATCGCTTTTAGCTGTCCAGATTTACACTTCACGCTTTGAGTTGGCCAAAAATATTAGGCCGGCAAACAAAGAGATAAGTTTGATCGCTTTTGAAATTCCTACAAATGTTTGCAGACAAACTTTTGTTCGATACTTGGTATCTTATCTCTGGAAGTAGCATTCCAGTGGGAACTGAAATATGGAATGTGTTTGAGTAGAATTACTTTTCAGTGAAGGAAAAACGCAAGGAATGAGACCAATTTTTTCATTGTGCGCAAATGTGAAGAAATTTCGTACTTTGAACAAGATACTTTCACTACGGATCAGTTTCTTTTACTAATCGCTAGATAGAGCAAACCTACATGTATCCAAATATCAAATTACTCATCTCTACGTCAATCACAACATGTAAACAAGATTTGCATTTGAGATTTAAGCTTTGGAAATTGAGTCACGTTGGGACATGCCGTTCTTTGTGATACAAAAAATAGTCGATATGTGGTGGTAGAAGCTACAAACTACTTCAACGCAGAGAATCATAAATCAAAAACAACAAAACAAATTTTTATGAAGATTTGCAGGCCAAAACGAACTTTTAGCCTACCCCTGATATCAAAATCATACAGTATTGCAGCATGCCCTACACAGACGACTTGTCCCAATGGAGGTCGTTTCTTGTACGTAGGCTGCAGGTTTTCTGCTCAGTGCACTCTATACTATAGGTAAAACCATATTTTTCGAATCGATGCGCATGATCTCAGCGGAATTTTTTTTCTTTTGCAGTGGTATGAGTACATGTATAAATGGATGCTGCACTGTGCCCACAATACCCACAATGCCGCCTTCAACAGATCGCTTCGGTGACATCCCTTCAATTGATAAAAGTCCTTCAGTTTTATTTCAACACTCAAGGCTTTTGTCCGTCTGGACAATTGTCGGAAGTTCGATGCAGTGGTCGTTATCAGTGCCAAGCTGGTCAAACCTGTATGACTGGACTGTGCTGCACAACCATTGGTAACGAACGGAACGGTACGTACAAAGTGCTCGTTCTTTCATATGCCGCTATTTGAACTTGCCAGTCATGAAATTCTCCTCCCAGTGGCTTGTGGTGGACTGGCAGCACTGGCTTCGTGTAACAGCGGAACGTGTACTACAGGAGTTTGCACTGCATCAAACTACTGCTGTAAATGCCTGGTAGGCAGAAGTTCGGGACGTTGCAGTAATGTAAGTGCCTGAATTCGAAAGTAGAGAAGTAAAGAAGTAAACATTTGGGTGCAATGTCCTCTGATCCTGCCTTTTTATTTTGTTGGGGGAAAGTCAATACTTATTATTGAGGTGATCAGGAAGTAATGGGACTAATAGGATGGAAGCTTGATCTCTTGAACATCTTAAGAATTTTCGTTTTGATTTTTGAAGGTAGTGTCTCACAAAAATTGGGGTAGTGTCTCCCCAATTTTTGTGAGACATTGTTATAGGACTGTTATTTTGTTATAGGACTCTGTGATTAGGCGGAGTTCCTACTCGATCCTGGCCCTTCTACGACGCGAAATTTGCCCTCAAAGAGGCCCGCAGAGCGCCATTTCGGCCGCACGTCCGACACTCCCGGTTTCCCCTTTCGTGTTCCAACATGTCCCTCCACTTGGCGTTCACTTCATGGTGCTGCTGTTTCTGTGGCAAAGGTTAGACTGTGAAGGCACAACTCGTCCGCGTTGCTTTCACGGAGCTTTCAAAAGACGGGGTTTGCATTTCATGCGATTTTGGATCCGCACTGAGTTTGAAAGGGACAAAGGCTCGCAGTACGCAAAAATTTCGACAACCAAGTTTTGGTGAGACACGGTCTTTATGTACAAGGCAGCAACTAAAATGTCATTCACCTATCATTCTGGCAGCGCGCTACCACTTCTCTCCTAAGATTTTTGGAGTGACACTTTGAAGAACACTTTGACACTTTTTTGGAGTGACATCTGCACTTTTATATCGCAATATCGTCATGCAAGCGACGGTTCGAAAGAGCTCTTCAAGCTTCTCTAGATGACCTATCAACTATGTAAATTTACTTATGTTCAATTCAAGAAAGCGGGATATTTTGCCGCCAAAAACTCGTATACAGTCTGCTCCAATCGGGATCAGGCCGAACCGTCGGCCTAAATTTGCGCGCTCGCAGCGCTAGCGGTCTGCGCTGCATATGCGCGCTGTCGGAGAGAGCAAAAGGACTGCAGAGAGAGCAGAGAAGCAGGCCGTGGGCGTGACCGCGAAAGCCTAGCGACGCGGACTCCCGCCATGCCAATCTTGGCCTGGTTGTGATTGGGGCAGACTGTAGGCTGCTGCACGACGAAGGCGCAATATTTTGGACGCTAACGAGGCTTTATTAGCCGCAGAGCGCATAAGGCGCAGGATTCAGAAGGTTGAGTACGCGCGCCGCGTTGCGCCCGTTCAATACTGGTTCTGCGCCTTCATCATGCAGTAGTCTTTAACTGTATCAGTCTTTGATATTCGAAGGCAGGGAAACATTGAACTAAATTGTACATGGGTGGGTAAAGAGCACAAAAAGCTTTTCAGGTGGTAAACAAAAGAATGTGAGTTCACATGCAAAATAAATAAAGAGACCCTTACCCAAAACCGCTCATGATTGTGTTTGACGGGTGCGGTGCAGGAGGGGCCAAAGGCCTGCCGCCTGTAGCCGTAAGAGATAATTAGGAGCGCGAGCGCTGTGAAGGAGATTTTGGCCAGGATCCAGGAAAACCTGGCGAGGACATCTAATAGAGACAAACCTTTATAACTCTTCTTGGAATTAACCTCCAAGGATACGAAGAACAGATTTGGAATTAGTATTGGAATGCGCATTTTTTGGTAATACGCCTACAGGATAGCTAAACAAGTCTGTCTCGCTACTCAAGTTCTATTTTTACCAAAAACTGAACCTTTAATTTCACCATTAAAAACAGAGGAGTTTCGAGTCTATGCTGTGCGAAAGATTTTAAGTGAATTTTTTTGATTAATATTTCTGGATTCGAAGTTGAAAGTAGGGAGTGGTAATCAGGAAATAATGTTAACTGAGTTGCATGTGATGAACTTTTGCTATTGTGTACAGCCTCTGAATGATTACCGACGTAGTTTTATTGGCGAGTCCTATAGCCTCCAGAAGTATTTTATGACATTCTGATTGCTTCGGTTCATTTAATCAAAAGGCAAACTATTCTTTTATCCAAAGAAAATTTTGAGAATCTTGGCATTAATTGAAACTTAATTCATAAAACAAGGTTTCTACAAGGAAATTAACTTTTCTTATCAGTCAATTCCCAAGTTTCACTTCCTTTTAGGCCTAGTGAATGCGCCTTCCAATTTACATTACAAATCTATTTTTCAAATTCTTCGAAGTCATCTCCAGGAAAAATTATGAAGACTTGTTTCCAGAGGATGTTCTTGCCAAGTTTTCTTGGATACTTGCCGAAATATTCTCCAGCGCTCGCGCTCTTAACTATCTCCTGCGGATAAAGGCGGCACCCCTTTAATTCCTCCCGCGCCACCCCCGTGTCTGATTGTGTCCCTTAACAAACTCCCGTCATTTTTGGTTCTTTTAAGCCCAACTTGTACTTAGGGCCCTTCAGTCCGGCATTCAGTGAGTTTTCGATCTAGATACGGATGAATTCCGTGACAATCGTGCGCGTTCCGAAAGAAGAATTATCTACACTATTCAAGCAGGTGTACTCAAATGGATAGATGATAGCGATTGAGCAATGCATATGGGGCGGTCGTGGGGACAATACGGGCTAGCGGGTCTTTTTTGCTCCACCCAGTGCGAACAAGGACAGCATCGAAAAATTGATAATGATCGTTGTGATATCGTCTAGCAAATGGGCAAACAAACGAAGCCATGATATTTTGGCATCAATTTTTAGTAATTATAATCTTTGGAACATACATGATAAGATTGAATTCTTTATCTAGGCTGTCATCAACTGAAACAAACCCTGCAAAAAAGAGAAGGCATTTGTTTGCCTATTTACCGGCTGTAGCCGGCCGTTCATTGGTTTTATAGCCAAAAACAGACCTCGAAATCATGCAGCTTTGCGCTTTCCTTTATAGCAGCATCAAATGACGTGTGCTGTAAATTACTCCCGAGCAACCTATCAAATTCTCAGGGGTTTCATCGTTTGCATATCATTTTCGTATTACCCTTACAGAAGTCATTTGAGATCAGCGCAGTGCCTGACCGGACGTTCAGTTGTCAGCCCACTTTGCATTCTCATAGGGGAGTGGCCTCTCGTAAGTTCACTTACGAATCAAAAATGAGGCCCTTACTTGAGATTATCTAACCGACCGAACGTTACTACGGGCTTATATCACCTTTCTTGAGGACCTGGTAGAGCTGTGACAATTTTGTGACAGTCTCAACCGTCGGCACGCACCAGTAGTTTGAGCAACCTCACATGCTTCACTGCGCATATACTGCTGAAAGTAGCTCACAATTGCCTGAAGTGATTTGTTGCAGATCGTAAAAAATATCACGCATGCATGACATGTTCCACAATCGTTTAAAATTTGAGCTTCTTAATCCTCTTTCATGTGAAAGCTGCAATTATTTTCGTGCTCTTCATTTCCCGATCACCTCATATCTGCATAGCATGTTGTGACCCCATGGAATATAAACTAAATTTTACACACATATATTAAGGGTCAGGGGAAGTTATAGGAATTTGCATAAAGTGTTGGCAAATATTGATTTTTTGCATTTTTTTCTGGAAGGCCAAAAATAGGCGAATGAGCATGACTGAGCGTGCATGCATTAATGTAAGGTGTACAGCCGTATAAAAGTGCAAATTCAAAAGCGGAGAACGCGGCTCTATTACCTTAAAGGTTTCTTGGTTCCTTCATACTACGCCGCAGGACGCGGCGTGCGCCGCTCGATGTGAAGGAACACTTTTGAAGAACACAACGTGCAGCAAATATAGAGATATAATACATCCATAGCCAGCGAAGCTGTGCTGCCATGAGCGCATAATTCCACTGCGACTGCAGGGGTAGAGGAACGAACGCCTCAATTAGACATCACCTCGCGGACTCCAGGTCCTTTCGTTCTACTGTTGTGCATCGTGTTGGGACCAGTGGTCGCGGAGGCGGTGCCTAATTGAAGTGTTCGTTCCTCCACCCCGACTGCAGCGACGCACGCCGCCGGCGTACGCAGCGTACGTCGCGTACGCTCCTATGATGAAACATGCCGAGCGTGCGCTGTGTACGTCGCGTACGCCGCTCTACCATCGTAGTCTGGCCCAATCCTATGATGAAATATACCCAGCGTACATACGCTGCGTACGTCACCTACGTCCGTACGCCGCGTACTCTGGTTCAACCCTAAGGGAGCAGAAGGCGCGGAAGTAGAACGATGTAACCACGCTCGAGCCTGGATTGCCTTTGTCTCTGCGTCCGAATGTAGACTTTATCTACCTTTGGCCAAATTCTAGCGTGCATTTCTTGATTTTTGCACTTTATGCTCAGTAGGGCCAAACCAGGTCAAGTCAACGTGCTGATCATGCAACGATTTCTTAAAGGCATTATTGATCGCTCAACCGATCAATTAGAAGAAAGTATCATCTGAATGTCCAAGTAGCTGGCACATTCGGCACCTTCGGTCGCTGTTAGCACTATAGGGTTCGCTCCCTGTCATTAAAATCCTGTCGCAATTCTACATGCTAATTTCCTGCCTTTACAACTGTGGTTCCTAACAGCAGATTCATTTATCATGCAGACTCATTGAACACAAGCGGAACAAAATAAATTCTTTCGTCTACAGGCGTCATCGTGCCCTGTTGAAGGCATGCTTAAAGCTTGTTGCTAACGAAAAGCGAATAGTTTTTTTTTCGAAACAGAAATGTCATTCAAATCTATGAATCTATGGGCCTACTAATTATTGAGCCTCTTTGAAAATTTTAATGGGTAAAGTGAGTAGAGATGGTATGATGATGGAGCTGGATCACAAAATAAACTGTAATATCAAACTTTCAGAAATAGCGTATAAATTCATACTTACAATTCGAGATGTCTTTTCAGGGTATTTGCCCTGCAGGATTCGCCTGCAATAATGGTTTCTGTTGTCCGCAATGTCCTAACAATGTGATGCCATTTGGAGCATGTCGAAATGGTATCTGTGGAGGAGGAAAAACATGTCGAACCGGCAACATATGCTGCTGATGTAAGAAATCGTTGAATGATCACTATCTTTGTTTAAATTGCATTTTCTACATTTTTGAAGAGTTCTATACAAGAATGAAATTATGGAATTGATCGCATCACACAACATTACCTGGTCAGTTGAATAAGTGAGCATTCTCTGCTACATCGCAATGTTAGATGTATGAACTACGAGTTGAACACAGTGCGATCTAACGTCTAGGATCCTTAACTTCAACTTTGTAGTAATCTATGCAGCATAAAAAAGTTTCTGAATGGTGCAGAAGAGATATTGTAAATTTTTGTTACACCACATATGAATTGATCCTCTATAAATGATCTCCACCGTCCGCCTCCCGCAACCTCTCTCCTTTCCTGAGCAAAATGTCTTCTTACGATGTTTTCGGCAAAATAAAGCAGAGAGCTACTAGAAGTTAGGAATGCTTCAAACCATATTAAACGGAACGTACAGTCTGCCCCAATTGGGATTAGGCCGAACCGTCGGCGTGGATTTGTGCGCTCGCAGCGCTAGACGTTTGTGCTGCATATGCGCGCTGGGAGAGAGAGCGAGGAGATCGGAGAGGGAGCAGACAAGCAGGGCCGTGAGCGTGACTGCGAAGCCCTAGCGACGCGGACTCCCGCCATGCCAATTTTGGCCTGATTAGGATAGGGGCAAACTGTAAACCTAGCGTCATCGTATCATCTGAAGAAACTTATGCAAGATTAAACACTGATGACATTTTATATGAAAGCAGTGTCACACTTATTACTTACTTCAGTTCATAATTTTGATCGCAGAAGCATACAATAGGTATAAAAAGCGCTGCGACGGTCCAGCACCAGAATCCACATCTCTGATGTCTTTCATATTCTGCTCCGTATTGCAATAGTCAGACTTGTAACAGCAGCGAGTCAGTGCGAACAACGGCAGCATCTCACAGCCTTCTCTCTAAAACTGTGTACGGTGGGAAAATGAAATGAATTTCAGAAATGTAGAAGTTCACAATTTTTGATATTGAATCTACATTACCATTTAGAGATAATAGTCGATAAACACAAAGGTATATGCAAACAAGTAATTGCAATCGCCTTGGTTTCCCTGAAGGCATTATTGTCAATTTCGGGCCTCTTCATGGCTCTAATCTCAAAGCTGAAGCGCAAATCGCGTAAAGTATCGACCTCGTATTGGAGAAACTATTTATGCTGCATAAGTGCATCAAAGTTAAAGATGGTGAGCCTCTTTTGGGGTATATTAGGTCGTCTTTCATTCTCATTCTCATCTATTCGAGGAGCGGTTGATTTGAAGATGCGTACATCACTGAGATTGGGAGGCGTGCAAGTGGTACCCGGGCAGCCGACTGCTGCCGCAGCCAGCCGCCAGAGCTGTCGGCAAAGCCGCTGCAGATGGTACAGTAATTACGCTCGTCGTTTAAAACCCTTGCCAAAGGTTTTCTTGCACCTCTTCGCTCTGGGGTACGATATCTGCCTCAGGAAAGCGTGATATCTTCGATACTATCATTTTAATCAGCAGAAAATTCATGTTTTTTTGAGAAACATGCAGATAAACAAGGGTAAACAGGGTGGGTTTTTTTGAAGAAAAATGATCATGAAATCAAATCACTTGAAAAACTCCAAGGAAGCAGAAGCTGAAAAGTTTAGAAATTGAATTTCTAGAGATTTTTTCTCCCTTTTACTTCGAAGAAAGGACGAGAACAATTACAGGAAAATGTAATGGATATAAGGGCAAGAAAACTCTGTCAAAGTGATAATTTCATACACAGTGATGTTAAGCGAGCTTAGAATGAAAGAAGATGAAAATATGCCACATCTACTGATATAAAAGCGAACGTGAGATTAGCTGATCATACCCTTTGATCTAAACTAAATATTTTTGATGGAAAGCTAATTTGCTTTGATTCGCTTCCAAAAAAGATCTCTAAAAGGGCAAAAAGAATTATTTCCGGCATTTGCTTATTGTTTTCTTATCAAAAAAGCGTTTCGCGCAGATTTTTTTTGCGAGACAAAAAAAGAGTGAATTACCAAAATTTACCAAGAGTCTACAAGTTGACTCTAACCATAACTTTTTGCAGGATGGGCAGCAGATATGCATTAAGAATTGCTAGGCAATGAACAAAACGGTCGCTTTTAGCGTACCCCGACTGCACCGTCTAAACCAATTCCTGTTGCAGAAAAGGCGTAATAAGCAGGTCTGGTGAGCTTTTCTACGCGACAAAACTTAGCCCCTTAGGACAACCGTCGTCATAGCTGTCCCGCAAGACATGGCAAGGGCGTACTTTAGTTTCCAGTGTACTCCTGAGATCTCGTTCTAGCACATCACCATCTGTGCTAGTCTATCACAAATCATATGAACGACGTCTGTTTTGATTTGGAAACGATGAAAATATCTCAGGCGCTAGACAGACTATTTTTTAGACTAGACCCCCTGAGTTTTGGAAAAGCGGAGCTAATCTGACCGCATGGTGACAGAAGGTTGTGTGCAACAACGGAACATGTATCACCTGACTGATTCTTGATAGAATTTTGACATTTTGTTGATTGATAAAAACTCTATGAACCTGTGAAACGACCTAGTATTCTGGATTGAAAAGTTGCATCTCTCGAGCCGATTCGGCGCCTGCCTTGATTAAAGGATTTATTGCATGGCATCTATTTCTGCGGTAGGCTGATTTTTCTCGGACGCTGCCTCCAAATTTTTTCGAATAGATTGATGTCTCCAATGTGGCTCTACTAACAAGGAAGGGATACTTGATGTATGCCACCTTATGATGAAGCATTCAGATTTGGAAATGTTTCGAAAAGCTGATTGTGAATCTGGCTTTAATTTTTGGCACAAAATTTTTCAAAGTTGTGTGTGTGTGTGTTTGTATTAACGTTTCCAACGTTGAAATATGGAGTATATAGACAAGAAAATTTACCGCGCTCCAAAAAAAAGACAACCCGACTATCAAATCGCAACGGACTGTTTAAGTGTTTCTAATACGTTAGCTTAGCAATAGCTTTAAGCCTCTGCTCTCACATATCTCATATGTCACTAATCCAAAAATTTCCGTCATCAGTAAGTGGCAACTATGCGCTGATATGCTTGCTTTCTAGTCGTTTTTTGAAGCTCCAAGTTTCGTACTCAGCCTAGAATGAGTGCACAGATGAGCAAACTAGTGATTAAATACACATTCTTTGGCTACATGGAACCACAATGGAGATTGTAATCTGCTGTTTGTGAGTCTCTGCAGCCTAACATATGAGAAATTGCAAGCTTTGGCTTTGAAATGTCATTTTTGGGAAATCTGATGGTCTGTGTTTGGCCGTGTACGGTCATGTAAATGGTCGGAAAGTTGAAAGTTTTTGTGTGGATGCCAAATGCACCTTGTAGACCCAATCTTAGTAGGGTTTTATGAGTAAAAATTTTTTTCGGAAATTTGATGAGGAAATTTGGCTATTTACTTTCCTGCACCATTTGTTAATGAAAAAAGTATTATTTGAAGAAAAAGAGTTAACCACACGATTCCCCCTTGATTTGTTCTTTCGAATGGTACCATGCATTCGCACATTAGTCATGTTACGTTTCTACAAACAATACTAGGTTGTAAAGAAAATTCTAATCACTTTTGAAAAAATTTTCCAAACATCGTAACTTCAAGCAGACTGATCCTTTTGAATTTTGCTGAAAAGAATGGTGTTTTCTACAAGATATGCGTATTTTATTGAGTCCTCGGCACTTCATTTCTGTCCACTAGCATGCGCAGAAGGAAAACCTTCCTTATACGAAATGAGTCCAAATTGTGATTACTGCAAACCAGTGTCCTCCAACCGAAAATGAGTCGCTAAATTTTCAAAAGTTACTTACATGGGTTTAAAAAGGTGCAATTGACTTGTTTATGTCTGTAAATAATTAAAATATTATAATTTTTCAATTATTCCCTGAAGTGGCCGCCACCTCCCCCCTCTTTCTAAAATTTCGAGCTTATGAATCAGCAAAAATATCTGTAAATGATTGAAATATTTTCATAATTTTTCAAATATTCGTACTTGTCTTGTGAAAAATTTTTCTTGATGTGGCTGCCCTCCCCTGTTTCTAACAAAGGAAGGATACTCGATCGCAGTGATGATTGAGTAAGCGGTGTATACCGCGTAGACCGTCCTCAAACAGTGATCTCCAGACCGCACTTCATACCTGCTATGACGTCATTCTAGAAGAGCTATGAAGGATTTTGCAAAAACCAAAACCCGCGGCATCCGAGGGGAATCGAGCCCACGACATCCAGTTCACCAGTCCAAGCCACTATCCACTATACTTGGGTAATTCGAAAACTTTTCATCGAATGAATGAATTTCGAATAAATTCGAAAACGAAAAATTCCGAATAAACGAATCTTGAATAAATTCGAAAATAAAAAATCTCGAATAAACGAATATCGAATAAATTTGAGGTTCAAAAATTCTCGAATGAATGAATTCCGAATAAATTCGGAAAATCAAAAATATCGAATGAATGAATATCGAATATATTCGAACATTGGAAGCCGAATTTCGAATAAATATTCGAATGATTTATCGAATAACTAGAGCAACCATATCTCAAACTTGCCGACATATCTGGCTAAAGCCGATCCATTCATAATCAGCACCCTTGTATCCCCTACACCAACTCCTAACTCAAAATTTTCCAAAAATCGCTGAAATCGATAAAATAGACTTCGGTTTTAATCAGCATCCTCATTTGCTCCCCCCTCCCCCCTGTACCAACTTCCAACCTTGTAGCTCGAGATTTTAAAAAATTGGCAAAATCGATAAAGTAAATCTTTATTCATAATCAGCGCCCTCACTTATTCTCCTGTACCAACTCCCATCCCGCAGCTCAAACTTCTCCAAAAATCGATGAAGTTGGTCGGTTGGCAACTACTCAGATAATCGCCGGGGGCAGGCGGCCATGCGAATTTTGAGCAAGCGCGCACCGGAAAAAGTTCGCTGATTTCTTGCGGTCCGCTTGCAGAAATTTGGAATAATTTTAGCGAAATTTTAGACGAATGCTTGGAGAACAATCGCGGTTTCCTTATAGATTAGCTGCGGCGCAGTGGCCGCATTCTCGCGGACTTTCCGCGAGAATATGCAAAAATTTCGAGGGCCGCACGGTCCTTTGTGGAGGACCGCGCAACCCCCAGGTACTTTCCGCTGAGAGAAAGTACCTCAAACTTGAGTAATTAAACCAACGGTGACACCTCTGCCACACAGAGTCTTACCTATGCCCGGCATATGCCCGAAAATGCGTAAAAAGAGTCCGAGCGCTTGCTGAGAGTTTGGCCAGCGCTCGCTGAAAGAAACTGGCACTGGCAGAATATGCGACCGTAAAGGAAGTACCTCCCGCTGAAGGTTTGGCCACGCCCAAAAATTCTGCTGATCGCCTGCAGAAAAGCGCGAGTTTGCGGACCGCCTGCCCCCGGTAATTACCTGAGTAGTCTATACCTCAGCAAGAAGTCGTATTTAACCTATTATTGGACGATCTAAAAAAGCAGCCGATATATTTGATCAAAACTTATTCTAGAAGTACAGAATGCAGGGCATTTATCTTCCTAGTAAGTTGTACACGCTAAACATTTGTGGTAAGCTGGCGTTATACAGGGTGTCCGTAAAGTATGCGTACACTGTTTGATCGTTAATATTTTTCTTCCCAACAAGTCTTTTGCCTTGCTTCAGGTACCGTTTTGTAGAGCTGGCTTCAACTTAGATTTACAGTGTGGAGCGAATCACCGATCACTTTTCATTACTGTAGGGTTACGGTAGAAACTTGAAACTTATGGTGTCAATGTGGAATAAGCTGCCGTCCCAAATTTAAAAAAATGAAACTTGTGTAATAGGTTTTTATAGGCACTGAGTTCAATACTCAACTGTTCACAAGATTGCAACGCTTTCTAAACGGTGTAACCGCATTTTTTAGGAACACTGAAAAAATGGACGCTACCTCTTACCCGGCATAACCCTTCAATGAAGCATCATAATAAGTTGGAAACTTTGAAATTAGAATCAACAACTTTAATTAGCCTAGTGTAAAAGCTTTCAGGCTGTTTTGTTTTCTTTTTGAGGCAAAATATGGCTTTTTATGGCTCAAACCCCTCCTTGAACTTTCTACCGTAACCCCACAGTAATGAAGAGAGAGATGGGTGATTCGTTCTGTACTGCAAATCTAAGTTGAAGTCAGCTCTACCAAACGGTACCTGAAACAGGGCAAAGGACTAATTGGGTAGAAAGATATTAACGATCAAGTAGTGTATACATACTTTACGGACACCCTATATTTGAAGACATCTCGTAACTGGCAAAACGCGTACGGCGATTTAAACCGTCTAATCCTCCACTACAACTGCGACTCCTTTACTCAAAATACACCAATTGAAAAATCTCTAAGGTAGCGAATAGAGGCAGTTGTGCAATATGACTTATGCGAGCAAGACTGCTCACTAGTGTGGACTTTGCGTACCATAAGCATGAGCAATGCAAAGAAAGAAAAACAGGCATTTCAAAACACTTTCAATATATGAACTCGGAACATGAGCTTGAATTTGATAGCTTCTTGATTGCTGATTTGGTGCCAATAGCAGTGCGAACAATCTCATTGATCGAAAAAGCATCAATTAAAATTCACATATAATTTTTTTTTACTGTCGCAAGCAGTCGAAAGAATGCGACTCCCCATACAGTTCATACGGTTGCAAAAGATGCATTACCGAGCTTTGCGAAAAAAAGCGGACGAAGTGAGCTTGATACTCAGCTCTGACTACGGAGTTCATTCGAATACGAATTCGAATAAACATTCGAATGAAACATTCGAATGAAATCTATTTGAATCCTCGTTTTTTGAATATTCGAGTTTCGAATAATTGAGAAAACGGGGTTTTATTCGAAAATTTTATTATTCGAAAATGGAAGAACTCCGAATATCGAATTTCGAATACGAATATATTTGAATGTTTTATTCGAATGATCGAATTTCTATTCGATTCGGACCCAAGTATACTATCCACTGCACCAGTCGACTACGACAGTGATGAGGCAAGTCTAGTACTTGAATGCTCCTGCAGCACCAAAAATCCTTTATAGCTCTTCCAGATTGATATCATAGCAGGTATGGAGTGCGGTTTAAAGATCACCGTCTGGGGATGGTATACGCGATATACACCGCTCACCCACTCAGATAATCGCCGGGGGCAGGCGGCCATGTGAATTTTGAGCAAGCGCGCACCGGAAAAATAGTTCGTTGATTTTTTGCGGCCCGTTTGCAGAAATTTGGAAGAAAGTTGGCGAAATTGAGGACGAATGCTTGAAGAACAATCGCGGTTTCCTTGAAGATTAGCTGCGGCGCAGTGGCCGCATTCTCGCGGACTTTCCGCGAGAATATGCAAAAATTTCGAGGGCCGCACGTCAGCGGAAAGTACCTGGGGGTTGCGCGGTCCTTTGCGGAGGACCGCGCAACCCCCCAGGTACTTTCCGCTGAGAGAAAGTACCTCAAACTTGAGTAATTAAACCAACGGTGACACCTCTGCCACACAGAGTCTTACCTGCGCTCGACGTACGCCCGAAAATGCCTAAAAAGAGTCCGAGCGCTTGCTGAAAGTTTGGCCAGCGCTCGCTGAGTGAAATTATTTGCTGAGCGCTTGCAAAAAATGCTGTATTGCTGCCCGCTGGCAGAATATGCGACCGTAAAGGAAGTGCCGCCCGCTGAAGGTTTGGCCACGCCCCAAAATTCTGCTGACCGCCTGCAAAAAAGCGCGACTTTGCGGACCGCCTGTTCCCGGCGATTATTTGAGCAATCGTCACTGCGATCGAGTATCGTTCTCTTGTAAGATTTCGAGGCCCCGAACGAAAAACCTGGGACCGCCGTTGCTGCAAACATGATTTGGGGATTTGGGCAATGCCTTTTGCGACCAAATTTGTTATGAGCTCATAAACTCGCGTTCTCATGAATTTGGTCCAGAATTCAAGTACTGTGAATTTTATCGGAATTTTACCAAAAGCGCATGGGCAACACTAATAAATAGATATGATTAGGAAAACAGGACGAGATTTTACCAAAACATATAATTTTTGGACAAAATTCATGAGAACTCAAGTTTAGAAGCTCTTAATCTGGGAAGCAGTAGGGAAAAAGGCCTGATTCAAGCATGGACCGATAGCGCTGCTCACAGCGATTCTAAATCACAGATGCAGCATGAAGGTTCGTCAACAGATGTGCAAAATGTGCAGACGAAGTTGCCACCTTGCGAAGTTTAACCACATCTTTCTTTGTGTAACTTTGCTGTAAAACTCTTCACTGCGAAAATACTAGGATTCTCGCAAACAGTGGCTCCGAGAACCTTTATGAGCGAAGATTTAGGTCAATCCAAAATCATCAATATTTCAGCCAAAACCGCGGCGAGCTCGATAGCGAAGGACGAGAAAATGTCAAATGACGCGATTTCAGAGAACTTGTCCATAAGGATTGTCCGATATGCTGTTTCCGAAAATCACATTTGATTTGCAAAATAGCTTCTTACTGTAGGATTACGGTAAATAGGATTTAGGTGAACGTGGAATTCTCCAAAGTTTGCTGGCCGTTTTCGCCTTCACATCAAAGAATTTTTTTAGCGTTGTAAGGTTGTTATATAACTCGCTATCGAATAACGCCCATGAGAACTCTACTTCTATAAGAAGCTTTGAGCTGCGCCCTTACAAAAATCTATCGCAGAATATGACTGAAGACCTAAGATCAAAGCTAAACTTAAATGAAGCACTCAAAATGGCATGCAAATCAAGGTACTGATGCCGAATTAGCTTTCCAAAATGTTGCTGCAGATTTGTTGCATATAAACCGTTCGTGGACCCTGCAAATTTCAAAAATTCACCGGCCATTATCTCAAATTTGGAGAAGAGCCTACGGACAATTTTTTTGTTGAGAACGATATATGGGCACGGCTCCACCGAGAAATACTTACTAAAGCTTTGATGTATTATTCGAGCCAAAATGTTGCCAAAATTGGTATCAATCTTTATTTCTCGGCTAACGTTTCGGAGTACTTCTTCGGAGCCTGAAAGATCAAAAACTATGCGAAACTGTTCTTGTACGCACTCAGTCACCTAACAGATACTTTTTAACCAAGATAGTTGCAAGATGAAGGCAGAGACCGTAACTAAGCTAATGCTTACCTCAATAGCCAGCAGTGGAGACTTGAGCAGACCACCTATATGGATAGCGCCGTTACTGTGTACTGCTATATCGCTATTTATACAGCACAGATGACCTGACCTAACCCAGACCCGTACTTAAAAGTCACAAAAGGCTTGATACGGTGCTAATTCGGTCGTCGGCAATGCACTCTTCTTTGCGATTTATTTTTGGAGTTTTTGATGCTATCCAAAATGCCTCCAACGTCTTTCGCGCTACTGTATCAGGCTCTTGCGATGAGATGGTGAAAGCTACATCATAGTGGTGATCGCTATGGCATTGCCTGCGGTGGGCGCTTAGAGGGGTAGACAATTTCAATTTTCGAGCCCCTCTAGGTGCTCCTTGACCCGTACGCACAAGGGCTTACCGGTTTCCACTACGTACTGATCTCCAGATGTCTGGCACGTAATCAGATATACTACGCCAGACTCCATGCAGTCTCCCTGCCTTTCAAATGGACAAATGGACTATGGACACTAACCATATTTGAGTACGATTTTGAAATTTATTTCCAGTGAGAAATTTCAATCAAGTGTGAATAAAGTATCCAATGCTCGCCACTCTCATATTTTTTTTACAAACGGGGTTGTCAGCTGGCTAAAAATTGGAATGCATTCCAAGATTTTTGATCGTATAAAGCCGCGTCGCTACACCTGGAAAAGTTCCCTCCCCACCTTCCCCAAGCCTTATAGATTCTAGGACCGCCCTTGTTACGTTCCTATTTTTTGAAAGTCAAAATCGCAAACGACACGAAGAACACTTCCATAGGGTTGAGCCAGAGTGCGCCGCGTACGGGCGTACGTGACGTACGCAGCGTACGCTCGGTATATTTCATCATAGGAGCGAACGCAGTGTACGCTGCGTACGCCGCGTACGCCGCGAGGTCTGGCTCAACCCATAGAAGCAAATTCCATCCATCGTTAACAGTCGGCAATGGGAGCATGACTCACCACATTTCGTAACAATGACATCCAATACAGTTTTATGAAAAATCGCAAGTTCAGCATTTTAAAATATCACTAAATTGAAACAAACGAAAACTGTTATCTTATCAACTGCATCAACTGTGCAGAGTTTTAATAATTAGAAATGTCCTCTTCGTCTCACTAAGAAGAATATATTAGGTCTGTCCGAAAGTTTAGCCAATTTATATTGAATCCATCGGTAAACACGCTGGAATGAAAATAAATTAACACTTCAAAATGTATCCCATGCAGAATTTCTTCCTCTTTCCAGCTGCTGAAGTACCATTGTTTTCCGTTGCGAGAGTGGCGAGATATTTGCTGGAAATTACAACCATTCGTTTTTACCATGTCCAACTTTCGCTAATTTTCAAAATTTTTTGTATGAGACTTTCTGGGGAGCTCTAATGGCCAGCAGATAGGGCAAACCTTTTGCCAACTTACCGCAGTTTTTCTTTTTTTCAGCTGCTTTTTCAGATTTTTGCTAGATAATTTTCTAAAAGTCTTGTGTTTTGGAAAAATCATAACCTGTTATTTCACCAAACACTGTAAAACCTAGAAAACTAATGTTGCATACACGATTATTTCTACCGCTACCATTCCAAAGTAAATGAGCGATTTCCTCTTCAAATTATGAAGATTTTGAAACATAGGTTACGTCAGTGCGCACTCCTGAAATTGAGAAATACTGCGATTTGCCCCACAAATTTCGCCTTCTCGGCAAAAAAGCAAGTGTTAGAGAGGAGAAAAATTTGCATCGAATGGTGACTAAAGTGTTTAACATTTTATGTTCTAAAAGGTTAAAATAGGCTGAAGGTAAAATTTCGTCACTTCAAAAAATAAATCGCGGAAAATCTGAAAGCTACAAAAAATTGCTTCTGTTGCCAAAAGGTTTGCTCTATCTGCTAATTATTAGTGCTCCTCCGGCAGTCTCATACAAAAATTTTGAATAGCGAAAGTTGGACATGGTAAAAACGAGTGGTTGTAATTTTCAGCAAATATCTCTTCACTCTCGCAACGAAACACAGTTAGCAGTTGGAAAGAGGAAGAACTTCTGCATTGGATACGTTTTGAAGCGTTTTATTTGTCTTTATTTTAGCGTGTTTGCCGATGGATTGAAAAAACTGACAAAATTTCCGGCCCAACCTAATATTTCGGATAGAATGAATATTGTTTACTTTTTCTGCTTCGAAGGCGGCGTTGTTCGTATTTCTTTTGCTAGTGTCTCCAAGATGCCGTTTTCTCGAACCAAAAATGACTTGACGCAAAAAAATCATCCATCGCTCTTGTTTGATGCGGCACCTGCACAAACATTTCGTAGTGTTAGCTTTATAAGCCAACACATAGCTGGCAAACGGAAGGAAAGCAGCTTCACCAACTGAAACAATGCTTCGTAAGTTTTCACTATTTATTGGCCAATCTTGTACAAAGTTGTCCATGCTATGATATTGGGTTTGTGTGCAAATTGAATTCAACACCACAGAATAGCTTGCGCATAATCGTTACTATGCATTCACAATATCTTTTATTTTTCAATTCAACGATAGTACACTCTTGCGCAACAAACATAGTTAACTTGTCGTTCAATAGTTCTAACTTTCCAGCTCTACTGCTCATTTGTGTAAGCACATATTTGACGTTATCGTCAGCCGCCACCACATTCATGGATGACAGAGCACTGATACGTCAGAAGAGACAGGCCTACTACCTGTGTGGAAGTTACCCAAATCAGTATTACTCAACTAATCGTTAGTTTATCTTATTTTCAAAGTATTCAGCTTTTGCTTTTTGCAAAAAAGTTATACGTCATATAAATTGTGACATTTCGCAAGGTACGTAGATTCATAAAGTACTGGCCAAAACCTGTCTAGAAGATTTGTGGAGAAAGAAGACTCTGTTGAATCAACAAATACGTATCATTGCTCCTATACGACATGAAAACGTTCTTGCAGTATGAGTGATTTCAAACTAATTTGCACAACTTGAAAACCTGAAAAGTGCTTAATTTGCAGAATTTTGTTGGGAATTTGCACAATATTTTGAACCGTTAGAAAAGTTAGGAAATCATGAAAAGGTCCATGAAACTCATCAATTAAAAAGCTTTGTCAATGGCTGCATATTAGACTAGAAGTATAGATTGGATTAGCACCGTAAATTTGAAGCTTGCATTGCATGAGTTGCATCCGACTTGTCGACTTGTAATATGGTTAGATCAATGCAAATTTCTTTTGATTGTTAGTGAATGCTGAAACGCTTCCAGAAATAAATAATGATTGTGAACATAGTTTATTGTTATTTCCTTCTGACCATCATGACGATGAAAAGTCATAGAATGCATACGACACAAACTGATTAATTTTGTATTTTTTCCATTAAACGTTCTCATTTCACTGTGCGGTTACGCCTCCTCTAGATCATTGTAGTCATTGTAGCAAAAGTCATTTGAGCTATATTCCAGGTTCTACTGACAGGATCATAGAGTAAATTGCAAGGGTGAAACCAGCTTCCGTTTTCCGACTTCAGAGCATCACCCAGTTATCAAAAACCCTGCAACTTTCTTACATTGAATGTTTATCAATAGTCGTTATTTATAAGTGGACCATGATCGAAGCAAAAGAGATGGAATCCAGCGATTTTCAAATCGCTCAACGACTGCCGCAGCTGCACAACCAATCATTCTTTGTTTCGACAAACACCGCGTTGCATTGAATGGCCTTACCGTAATCAATCATTGGTGTCAGTCGGGACACCGTCCGTTACACGTCATGGCACAAATTTTTAGTAAACTTGGGATTTGCACCACTGGACAGCTGTGTAGCTTTTCGCCATTGTCCAGATTTAGACTTCACGCTTTGAATTGGCCAAAAATATCAGGCCGGCAAATAGATAAGTTTGATCGCTTTTGAAACTCCTACAAATGTTTGCAGAAAAACTTTTGTTCGATACTTGGTATCTTATCTCTGGAAGTAGCACTTCAGTAAGAATTGAAATCTGAAATGTGTTTGAGTAGAACTAGTTCTCAGTGAAGGAAATCGCAAAGTGAGACCATTTTTTTGTTGTGCGCAAATGTGAAGAGATTTCGTTCTTTGAATAAGATACTTTCAAAACGGATCAGTTTCTTTTATTAGTCGCTAGATAGAGCAGAGAGTAGCAAGTATCTCGTCACTTTCGCAACGACAACGAGAGTTTAGCAGCTGGAAAGATGATGAAATTCTGCATCGGATACAATTTGAAGTGTTTGTTTATCTTCATTCTAACGTGTTTGCCGATGGGAAAAAAATGACAAAACTTTTGCACTGTCCTAATATATATATATATATCAGTGGCGTACCCAGGATTTCGGCTCGGGGGGGGGGGGCGCAACAAAAATTTTTTTTAAAGAAGGTGCGTGGCGTTAGCCACGCACTCCGAAAAAATTTTGGGGGTGCTTCCCAAAATTTTTTTCGGGTCCCCGACTCCTGAAATCTGGAAAAGGGGTGTAATCGAGCATGCTGATCACCCCCACGGGGGTGCTCGATTACACCCCTGTGCCAACTCCCAGCCCCGTAGCTCAAATTTTGCAAAAAATCGATAAAATCGATATCGATCGATGACGAAAAGTAGCCTATGACACCCGCCGTGGCCCGAAGTGCATGTGTGCCAAGTTTGGTCCGGATCGGTTCAAAAATGGAATTTTCTATTCGGAACATACGTACAGACAGACAGACAGACAGACATACATACAAACAGACATTCAGCTTCATATATAAGGTTACCAACTGAGTTAAGTTTGTGCTGATCGAGCTCTTCTTTCAAAAGTTGTGATTTTTTGAAAAAAATTCCGAAAAATCACTTTCCTAAGAATTCTTAAGAAATTGATTTTTCGGCATTTTTTTTCAAAAAATCATAACTTTTGAAAGAAGAGCTCGATCAGCACATACTTGACTCAGTTAGTAATCAAATATAAGAAAAATTATGATAATGGCTTTTCTGGATTTTATCGCGCAGTTTCTAGATTTTTAGATTTTGCTCAAAAATTCCAAATTTCGGATGTTCTCGTTCTTTCAATTTTATCTTTGCAAACTGAACATGCTGGAAAGTCATTAGGGGACCTTTGGAAACTACATGCTTTACGCTTTCTAATGAAATTTAAATTGCGCAAAATCGTTATGATGCAAGGAAGTTATGATTTTTTGAAAATGGTGCGAACGAACTTTCGGACAACCTAATACATATATATTAGGTCGTTCCGAAAGTAATGTCGCTTTTTTCAAACGTACGCCACATTTCGTGGAACAAAGATGTGTAGGAGATTCTGGTATCATTTGATGCAGCATTTCATTCTCTTTCTGTTGGTTATATAACTACCACACAAAATTGAATAACCACTGGGAAAATTATCGGAATCTGCGACCCACGTCTTTTGAGAAGGTCAAGTTTCACAATTTCTCCAAATTTTTATAGCAACCCCCGGAAGGAGTCCAGGTTATGTATGGATATAGCAAACCCTACGGGAAACAGCACAACTTTTTTCCACTTTTCAGAGCTCATCGTAATTTCTGTATGGATTTTTTGATGGAACCACCGAATTTTAGCAGGCTCGTCTCAGACATAAGTGCATCAAACACCAAGAAATCGTCGGATTTTGAAACTTACAAAAATGGATTATGGTTTTACACTAATTTTACAAAGCAAATGAGCGTTTACCGCTTCAGATTAGCAGCTTTCGAAAATTCCGGGTACAGCCGGAGGCGCCCTGGAAAACCTGAATTATGATGATTTTATCTCGGAAAACCTGATGAGTCGGAAACCAAAAACAAGTGGTAAAAAGAGGAGAAAAAGCTGCGTCGAATGATACCCGAGTTGCTTGCCGGTTGTTGTTCTGTGAGGTTTGAGTTGACCAAATATGGAATTTGACGGCATTGAAAAATTAACTTCAGAAACTCAAAGAAACAAACTAAGGAAAAGAAAAAATTACTCTCTGTCCTATAGGGTTTGCTCTATCTATCAGTCACTTGTACTTCTTCGGAGAAGAAGTACAAAAATTTAGAAAAATAGCCGAACTTGACCATGGCAAAAAGCATGAGTCGCAGATTTTGGTAATTTTTCGAAAGCCCAATGAAAATTATGCAATGAAATTACAACCCTTAGAAAGAGGATGAAATGCTGCATCGAATGCTCCTAAGATCTCTTAAAAATCTTGATTCCGTGAAATGTGGCCTTTGTTTGAAAAAAGCGACATTACTTTCGGAACGACCTAATATATAGCAGAGAATCAAGGTAAAAACCACAAAACAAATTTTTATGAAGATTTGCAGGCCAAAACGAATTTTTAGCCTACCTGATATCAAAATCTACAGTATTGCAGCATGCCCTGCGCAAACAACTTGTCCCAATGGAGGTCGTTTCTTGAACGTTGGCTGCAGGTCTTCTGTTCAGTGCACCCCATACTATAGGTAAAACCATACTGTTCGAATCGTTACGCATGATTCCAATGAAAATTTCTTTTATTCTGCAGTGGTGTAAGTACATGTATAAATGGATGCTGCTGTACTGTGCCCACAATACCCACAACGCCACCTTCAACAGATCGATTCGGTAACATCCCTCTGATTGATAAAAGTCCTTCAGTTTTATTTCAACATTCAAGGCTTTTGTCCGTCTGGACAATTGTCGGAAGTTCGATGCAGTGGTCGTTATCAGTGCCAAGCTGGTCAAACCTGTATGACTGGACTATGCTGCACAACCATTGGTAACGAATGGAACGGTACGTACAAAGTCTTGCTTTCTACATGCTACCATTTGAACTCGCCAGTTACGAAATTCTGTCCTTTCAGTGGCTTGTGGTGGATTGGCAGCACTAGCTTCGTGTAACAGTGGAACGTGCACCACAGGAGTTTGCACTGCGTCAAACTACTGCTGTGAATGTCCTGTAGGCAGAAGCTCAGGACGGTGCAATAATGTGAGTGGCCAAATTCAAAGCAAACATTTAGGTGGAATGTCCTCTGATGATGCGTTTATTGTTTTGTTGCGGGAAAGGCAATAGTTATCATTAGGGTGATCGGAAATTAATGAGACAACATTTTTTTAACATCTTAAAAATTTTCTTTTTAATCTTCATGTACCAAACACAACTAAAATGTGACTCATACAAACGACCTTTGCCTACCATTCCGTCAAAGCGCTGCTACTCCTCTCTCAAGGTTTTTGGAGTCGCACTTTGGAGAAGCTAAACCGAATTTTTCAAACTTCTCTTATATTTGCACTTCTGTGCCACAATGTCATCAAGCGAGCGGCGGTTAGAAAAAGGTCTTCAAGCTTTTCTAGATGACTTACCATCTTTGTGGAAGTTCCCTATTTTTAGCTCAAGAAAGCGAGATATTTGCTGAAAACTCCTGTTTCGGTCTTTGATCTTCAAAAGCAGAGGAACATTGAGCTAAATTGCACATGGATGAGTAGAGCGCGAAAAGCTTTTTAGATGGTAAACAAAGAGTGATTTCACATGCAGGATGGAACAAGTATCTCCTTACCCGAAACTCATGGCTGTGGCTTTTAACAAACTCCTGTCGGTCTTGGCTGGTGTGGCCCAATTTGAACTTAGGGCGCCTCAATGCAACCAGTGAACAGTCGATCTAGAAGCGGATCATTTCCATGAGTATCGTGCGCGCTCCGATAGAAGAATTACCTATACTGCTCAAGCAGGTGTGGGCAAATGGATTGCTAATGGTGAATGCAACTGGGGCGGTCGTGGGGACAATACGGGCTAGCGGGTCTCCTTTGCTCCACCTAACGTGATCATGGACATCATCAAAACATTTGATAATGATAGCTATAATGATATCGTTTAGCAAATGGGCAAACAAACAAAGCCATGACATTTTGGCATAAGTTTCCATGAATTGAACTTTTTGGAACAGACATATGATAATGTAGATAAAATCTTTTTCTAGGCAGCCTTCAACTGAAGCAAACCCTGCAGTAAAAAAAATTTCTTTTTCTGTTTTTTGGCTGCAGTCAACCGTTTATCGATCATCCGTAGACCCCGAGATTGAGCAGCTTTGCGCTTTCCTTAGCAGCGTTACGCCAAATGACGTGTGTATAGATTATACACGAGCAACCCATGGAGTTTTTCTTGGGCTTTGCACACTAATTCCGTAAGATCATCTCAAAACGGAAGTTTCCCTCACAGAAGTCAGGTGAGACAGCGCGGCGCCTGACCGGACGTTCACTTGTCAGGCCACTTGCAATTTCGTAGGGGAGTGGCCGCCCGTTCACTTTACGAGTCAAATCTAAGGCTCTCAGTTGAGATTACCTGAACTGACTAAACTATATTAGGGCTTGTATCTATTGACTTTAGGCCCTCGTAGAACTGTGGCGCTTTTCTTAGGCAACGGATAGGACCCCTCCGCCGGAGAAATGGCAGGGTCGCGGCGTTTCCCCAGCGGTGGGTCTCCCATTTGTCCGCCGGAGCCCTCCCATTTCTGCTCCGGATACCTCCCATTTTCTGCTCCGGATACCTCCCATTTTCTGCTCCGGATACCTCCCATTTTCTGCTCCGGAGGCCTCCCATTTCTGCTCCGGACCCCTCCGATTTTCTCCGGCGCGGCTCTTCCAAATCTGGCGGACTCGCGCCGGGCAAATTTCTCCGGCGCGAGCCCGCCAAATCTGGCAGAGTCGCGCCGGAGAAATGGCAGGGTCGCGGCGTTTCCCCAGCGGTGGGTCTCCCATTTGTCCGCCGGAGCCCTCCCATTTCTGCTCCGGATACCTCCCATTTTCTGCTCCGGATACCTCCCATTTTCTGCTCCGGAGGCCTCCCATTTCTGCTCCGGACCCCTCCGATTTTCTCCGGCGCGGCTCTTCCAAATCTGGCGGACTCGCGCCGGGCAAATTTCTCCGGCGCGAGCCCGCCAAATCTGGCAGAGTCGCGCCGGAGAAATGGCGTACCTTTGCAGCAGGGCCGGAGAAGCCTCCCACTTGCCTGCCAGTGATGTCACCGCGACGGACCGACCATTTGCCCCTCTCTCATTGGTCAACTGGGTCCGGCGCGACTCTGGCAGATTCGGACTGTCCGGCGGAGGGGTCCGGTCGATTGTCTGAGTTGTGGCAGCTCCGTCCGTCGATACGCACTGCTCAGGTGATTGCCGAGGGCAGGCGGTCCGCAAACTCGCGCTTTTCTGCAGACGATTTGCAGAATTTTGGGGCGTGGATAAACCTTCAGCGGGAGGCACTTCCTTTACGGCCGTATATTCTGCCAGCGGGCAGCAATACAGCATTTTTTGCAAGCGCTCGGCAATTAATTTCTTTCAGCGAGCGCTGGCCAAACTCTCAGCAAGCGCTCGGACTCTTTTTACGCATTTTCGGGCATACGCCGGGCACAGGTAAGACTCTGTGTGGCGGAGGTGTCACCGTTGGTTTAATTACTCAAGTTTGAGGCACTTTCTCTCAGCGGAAAGTACCTGGGGGTTGCGCGATCCTCCACAAAGGACCGTGCGGCCCTCGAAATTTTTGCATATTCTCGCGGAAAATCCGCGAGAATGCGGCCACTGTGCCGCAGCTAATCTATAAGGAAACCGCGATTGTTCTCCAAGCATTCGTCTAAAATTTCGCTAAAATTATTCCAAATTTCTGCAACCGGACCGCAAGAAATCAGCGAACTGTTTTCCGGTGCGCGCTTGCTCAAAATTCGCATGGCCGCCTGCCCCCGGCGATTATCTGAGTGATAGTTTGTGCGCCCTCAAGTTTTACTGCGCATACATTGTTTAAAATTCAAGCTTGAATGGTTAAAGTGATTTGTTACGTTATTCAGCAAATGTAAAAATTGGTACGCATGTATGATATGTTCAACAATCTTTTAAAATTTGAGCGTCTTAAATTCTCTTTCAAGTCAAAGCTGCAGTAATTTTCGAAGTGTTTCATCACCTTGACAGTATCTGCATAGCATGTCATGAAGGATATAAACTAAATTTTACACACATATATTCGGTCAGAGTATGTTATAAGCTTTTTTGCCTAAAATGTTGGCAAGTTATTGAATTTCGCATTTTTTTCTTGAGGGCTAAAACTAGGCGGATGAGCATGACTGAGCGTGCTGAATGGAATAATGTAAGCTCTACAGCCGTATGAAAGTGCAAACTCCAAGGCGGAGAACGCTTGTATTACTCTGTGGGAGCAGAAGTCAGAACGATATAACCGCGCTCGAGCCGGGTTATGTTAACTTTGCTCCTGCGTTCGGCTGTAGACTTTACCTACTTTGGCCAAATAGCGTCCATTTGTTGATTTTTGCACTTTATGCTTAGTAGGGCCAAACCAGGTCAAGTCAACGTGCTGATCATGCAACGATTTCCTAGAGAAGTCATTGATCGCTTGGCGATCATTCTATAATAAAGAATGGCAAGGTTTTGCACTTACATGTTGACAAGCAGACTGAGGCGAGTGATTGCCGTGGGTGCGGAGGGTCCAGATTTGTCAACAAGGCTAGAGTGTTTTCTTAGGGGGTGAGCATCGTCCCTCCTCGAGGAATGTTTTCGAAAGGGCTGCGACTACTAAGTGCAAAAAGGCCATGGTTTGGGAGGTGCCGACACTCTCGTAAGGTCGCTAACAGTACCCCCCCCCCCTTCCCTTTCCTCTTTCGCAAGTTTCAATTCGCGGGTGTGACGGAATCAAACTGTTGTTTCGACCTTTTGCACTGGCGCCCCGCCAGTTTGGTTTTCGACATGCTGCAGTGATGCTTACTGTTCATGTAAATGTTGTAATCTGTTCACATCCTCCTCCTAAGTATTCATGGTTGTCTATGAGTTTTAAAAAGGTCGATGGTGTTTATGAGGACAGTCTGTTCTTTCTCGAAATCGGTTTGTGAACGGCCCGTAGGGCAGTTTGAGTCTCTAAGCAGCTGGTGGGCCTTTATTTTTTCTCATAATTCCGGTTTTGGCTTTTCATAGAGCAGATAATCCGTAAGGAGCTGCTAGGGAGTACAATTTGTATATTTTTGTAGGTCAGTTCTTACTTACAATGACGGCTGCGGGCTCCTCATAGGGCACTTTTTTCATTATGGTCTTGGGGGTTAGTAGTACAGCTATTTCTCGGAATATATCGGTCTACATGCATTCCTTAGAGCACTTCCTCTTGTTAACAGGTCTAGGTGTTCCATAGGGCTGCTTTTTCTCAAAATATTTGTGGGGGGGGGGGTCTAGGGCAGTATTCTAAAAGTTGTTCTGTGGAACTCCCTCTTTCACAAGTTTGTACTTGGAGTATGACTGATTTTGGAGCTCATTGTTTTGCGTAAACATTCTGTAGTAGTTTCTCAACGTTTACGCCTTCAACTGCTCACATTCTCATTTTCCTGCTAAAGTTTATGGCTGCCCATAATTGATGAGGACTGATGAGAACAGTTCTTTGTTTTTCTCGAAAACAGAAGTTGGTATGCTGCCCGTGGAGCGATTCTTGTAGATCTCTAACGCTCATAGGGCAATTCTCAAAATCGGTCTGTTCGCTGTCCGGTTCGTACTTATTTATTTTTTCAGAATACTGCTTTTTAAGGGGCTCCCAGAGCGGTTTTTTTTTTCAAATATCGGTCTTTGAGCGGCTCTTAGGGCAGTTTTTTTTTTCGGATATTGGTTTAAGGATTTGCAGCTCAGTTCTTTTTTGATATGTTGGTCTGTAAGCGGTGCATAGGGCAGTTCTTCCCCATAAGAATGGTCTGCCCATGGGGCACTTCTTCACCAAATATCGGTTTGCGGGTCTGGGGCACTTTTTCACCAAATATCGGTTTGCGGGTCTTTGCCATCTCCCCATAGGGCGGCTCCTTCAAGTATTATCGATTTGCAACCGGCCCATACGGCGCTTTTTTGGATATCGGTCTGTAGAATCCCATACGATAGTTCTTTCTCAAAATATTGTTTGTGGGTAGTCCGTAGAGCAGTTTTATCACAATATGCTGTGGTTTATGGATTTCAAGGCACTTCTTCCTCAAAATAACATTGTGTAGGTCTCTAAGTAGCTGGTAGCTTCGTTTTTCCTCAAAACTTTGGTCTGCTGATAGAGCAGATCATACGTGACCGCCTCGTAGGCGTACAGTTTTTAGGGTAGGGTTTAGAATATCGGGCTGATGGCTAGGGCAGTGCTTTCTCATAATTAAGAACCATAAGGGTCTGCAAGCGGCTCATAAAGCATTTCCTTCTAATAACTAACAAGGGAGGGATACATCGAAGTGGCGCCTCCATATGAGATGTATACTGTCTTATAGAGCATGGAACGCTGATTTCAAATCTGCCTTCGGTATTAGCAAAGCGCTTGAGAGTGGAGTTATGGCAATTTCTGATGCAAAAATTTAAAATCATCGCTATAATAAAATCATTCAGAATTTGAGTTTGTAAGTTCAGTTGAGGCCATGATTACTACCGGGGCGTTTCATACAATAAATATCTTTAGTTTAATTAACTCATGTCAGTCATTACTCTTTCCAGCGCCGAAAAGATCTCAACACATTTTTTTACCTTAGCCGAATCATTGAATTTTTACCTCAAAAAACTCCCAGAATTCCAATCCCAAAAGCGCTTTGCAGATACCGCAGATACCGAAGGCAGATTTGAGATCAGCGTTCCATGCCCTATAAGATAGTATACATCCATCTCATATTGAGACGCCACTTTGACTAAGTATTATCCCTCCCATGTAAGTACCGTTCGCGGGCGGCCCTTTGGGCAGGTTTTTCCGTCTGTTAGCAGCCCATACGGTTTCCTTGCAATATTAGTTTGTAAGGGGGGGGGGAGGGCGTATGGCAGATTTATCCCAGAATATGATGCATTTGTAGGGGTTTGAAGGGTTTGTTATGTTTCCAGATTCCCTCTCTGTAGAAAGCCGTAGGAAAGATTTTTTTCTTGTAATTACGTTCTGGAGGGTCAAAGGGCAGCTGTAACACATGTCGCTCTGTAGGCGTATGCGGAGCACTGTTTATTTACAAAAACTATTATCGGTCTATAAGCGGTCCATAAGGCACATCATTCCTACAATTATTGGTCTGTAGGCGGCGCAGCAGCTTCTCTTCACGATATTATTTGTATGTAGCTTGATATATGGTTTTGTAAGGGCTTACAGTTTCCTCTTCAATGGTTCGCAGAGTACTTGTAAAGAGGGCGGTTCGAATTGATAATTTTGGTCTTGAAGCGGCTCCTAGGGTCTTCTCAGAATATTGGCTTGAGTGTTTGTAGGGCACTTCCTCCTCAAAATTTCGTAAAGGCGGCCCGTAGGAAATTTTTTTCAAATATTATTGTGTATGAAGCTCAAAGTGTAGTTAAATTATGGGTCTATAAACCCATATAGCATTTCTTTCTCAGAATATCGGTTTGTAAGCGGACGGCGGTGTCAATTTCATCCCTGAATTATAGGTTTGTAGGGGTTCGAAGGGCAGTTCTTCCAGAATTTTTTGTAAAGGCCCCCATAGGAAAGTTTATTATTCAAAATTGGTTTGTAGTTTATTACAGGGTAGTTCTCTTCAAAAATATCGATCTGATGAGCAACCCATTTCTTTATTTTGGAAATCTCAATAAATTTTGGGCCTGTAAGCGGCTCTTATGGCTATGTCTCTTAAATGTGAAAGGATCTTAGGGCAGTTTTTGATATTGCTCTGTCGGTTCGTTGGCAGCTCTTTTTCAAATTGCTTTGTAGGCGGCACGTAGGCATAAAATCTCAATAAGTGTGATAGGTAAGCTGCGCCCTTGGGCACCTCTTCTCAAAATATTGGGTTTTGAAGGCTTACAGTTCAGTTCTTTTCATGATAATTGGTCTGCAGCCCACAATCGTGCTTCTTTTACATATGTGTGAGTGACTCGCAGAGAGCCTTTGGGAATAACATCTTGTTGGAAGAGGGGGGGGGGCAGGGAGGCAGTAGGGCAGTCCTTATTTAGAATACTGGTCTATGAGCGACCCACTGTATTTCATAGGGACATCCTAAAACCGGCCCGCAGGGCAGTCGTGGGGTGATCAGCATGCTCGATTACACCCCCTGCCAAATTCCAGCCCCCTAGCTCAAATTTTGCAAAAAAATTGATAAAATCGACATCGATCGATAACGAAAAGTGGACTGTGGCACCCGCCGGGGCCCGAAGTGTATGTGTGCCAAGTTTGGTCCGGATCGGTTGAGAAATGGAATTTTCTATTCGGAACATACGGCGGAGCCGGGTAAGCCAGCTAGTAAGGAATAATATCTTTAGCTTATCTCAGCTCTCTTATCTCAGAAACCGAGAATTTGCGTTTTCATAGCCTTTTTTACCTTAAAATTGTTTTTGTGGGATTTTCGCCGGAATTCAGAACAAAATTTGTTAGTTAACCTCTCATTTGAACAAAACCGAGTTTTAGAAGTTTAGAAAAACTATTGGACTTGAATAAAAACGAGAAACTGCGCTTAATTTTCGCGCAGAGTCGCGCACGAAAACGCTGGTCTATCTCGTTAATGAGTGATTTTTGCAGCTTGGGACGTTGTCAGTTCTCCTCGTCGTGTCATGCCGATCAGAATGATATATAATGTTGCGGGGTTTCGTTGAGACCCCGCGGAGATCTGCGACCAGAGCCAAATGCCCCGTCTGCTCTGGTCTGTCTCCGCTGCTCGTCTGCGTCTCCGCGCGCTGCGCGCTACCTCGCTACCACAAACGCGGGGCGCGGGGCATTTGGCTCCGGTACCCTTTTCTTCGCTGTTTCGAACCCAATTTTAGCAAGCTATATATCATTTTGAAGCTCTTGATCTCTATTTTCACGCTGACAACGTCCCAGAACCATATTTTCTGATTTGATCGAGAAATCCGGCAAAAACCTTGTTTTCAAAAATTTCTTGTTTTTCTCTTAGTTTAGCTATTTTCACGCGGTTTTTTCGTGCATTCTATAGAATTTGCTTTTCATAATGCAGACAACCACCCAGCCCTTACCTCTTCGATTATGGTGGAATTTTTTGCGAAAAATCGTAAAAAGTCCGTTTTTCTTTAGCTCGTTCTGTTTCAGTGCTATCGCATCAATTTTTTTCCAGTATGGGCAATTATTGCTCAGAACAATAAGCGCAACAATCCAGACAACGTCCCAGGAAACAGGAACGTCAATACGGGGGTAAAAGTTCAAAGGACGCATTAAAAATCAAAGCCCCGTGTTACGAATTGCTGGTCCTGGAGCGAAAATCTGCACTTTGAAAAGCCGCCAAATGAAAGATTTCAAACTTCTTTGCAGCGTTTTTATGCGGTTTTCAGCAGTTTCTTTTGCTTTTTATATATGTTTTATGTCGTTTCCTCTTTTCTGCTCATCTTTGAACAACCTTCACTATTTATGACGTCAGATGTTCAAACCACCTTCACTTTTGACGACCTGTCTCTAGACTATCGAAGGTATGGTATGGTTTGTAGGATATTGTACAGTACTTTTATCCTTATGGACTTAGGAATGCTTTTTTTTAGTTAAAAGTTCGTAATGTTGAGTGACTATTCTTTTGCACCCAAATGAATTTGCCTTACCAGCTGTAAGCGGCCCTTAGGGTCGCTAGTCCATTAAAAGAAACGCAGCATCTGAAAGTCCAAGCTGGCACATTCGGCACCCTCGGTCGCTATTAGCGCTTCGGGGTTCGCTCCTTATCATCAAACTCCTGTCGCAATTCTACATGCTAAATTCCTGCCTTCACAACTGTGGTTCCTAACAGCAGATTCATTTATCATGCAGACTATCCTTGAACACAAGCGGAACAAAATAAATTCTTTCGTCTACAGGCGTCATCGTGCCCTGCTGAAGACATGCTTGAAGCTTGTTGCTAACGAAAAGCGAATAGATTTTTTCAAAACAGAGATGTCATTCAAATCTATGAATGGTCCACTAATTACTGAGCCTCTCCAAAAATTATTATGGATCACTGATGGAGTAAAGTAGCAGGAACACATAAACTGCAATATCAATCTTTTAGAAACAGCGTACAATTCATAATTACAATTCTAAATGTCTTTTCAGGGTATTTGCCCTGCAGGATTTGCCTGCAATAATGGTTTCTGTTGTCCGCAATGTCCTAACAATGTGATGCCATTTGGAGCATGTCGAAATGGTATCTGTGGAGGAGGAAAAACATGTCGAGCCGGCAACATATGCTGCTGATGTAAGAAATCGTTGAATGATCATTATCTTTGTATAAATTGCATTACACTTTTTAAAGAGTTCTATAGAAGAATGAAATTATGAAATTGGTCGCGTCACACAATACTTGGCCATTGAATAAGTGATTATTCTCTGCTACACTGCAATGCTAGATGCATGAACTACGAGTTGAATACAATGCGACTTAACGTCTAAGATCCTGAACTTCAATTTTGCAGTAGTCCATATAGCACAGAAAAGTTCACTTAGGCTGCGAGAGGGATATTGTACGCTCATGTTATGCCATATATGAAGTGATCCTCTATAACAGTCTCCACCCTCCGCTTCCCGCAAACTCCCTTCTTATCTCCTAAGCATGTCTTTATACAATGTTCCTGACAAAATGAAGCAGAGTGCTACTAAGAAGGTAGGAACGCTTTAAAACATGTTGAACGAAACGTAAATTTAGAGTCAACGTAGAAATTATTTAGACAAATTTATGCAAGAGTAAACACTTATGACATTTTATATGAGAGCAATATCACACTTAATACTTACTTCAGTTCATAATTTTGATCGCAGAGGCAACTACGATAGGTATAAAAAGCGCTGCGACGGTGCCAGCACCAGAATCCACATCTCTGATGTCTTTGATATTTTGCTCTGTATTGCAGTAATTAGACTTGCAACAGCAGCGAGTCAGTGCGAACAGCGGCAACATCTCACAGCCTTCTCTCTGAAATTGAGTACAATAACAGTGAAAAGTAAATTGAATGCATTTTCAAAAATGTAGGAGTTTACAATTTTTGATATTAATCTCTACATTATCGTTTAGAGATACATAGTGATAAACACAAAGGTAAATGCAAACAAGTAATTGCAATCGCGATTAGTTATCATGAAGGCATTATTGTCGTTTCCGGTCCTCTTCATGGCTCCAATTTGAAAGCTAAAGCGCAAATCGTAAAATATCGACCTCCTTTTGGAGATCCTATTCTTGCGTGCATAAGCGCATCAAAGCTAAAGGTGGTGAGAATTTCGTTAGGTCGTTTCAAAAGTTCGTAGAGTTTCATTCTCATTCTCATGTCTTTGAGGAGCAGTTGATTTGCGGCAAGATGCTACATCTTGAGATTAGCTAATCATACCCTTTGAGGTGAACTAATCATTTTTAATGAAAAGCTAATTTGCTTTGACTTCTTAGCTTCCAAAGAAGGACTTTTCAAAAAGCAAAAAGAAGCATTTTCGGCATTTGCTTACGTTTTCTTATCAAAAAAGCGTTCCACGCAGATTTTTTTGCCGGTCATGTAAAATGGCTTCTCGTCAATATGAGACAAAACAGGAGTGGATTGCCAAAATTTACCAAGTGTTTACAAGGTGACTGACCAAGACTTTTTGCAGGATGGGCAGGAGATTATGCATTAAAAATTGCTAGGCAATGAACAAAACGGTCGCTTTTACCGCACCCCGACTGCACCGTCCAAACCAATTCCTCTTGCAGAAAGGGCCCAATCGACTGGTCCGGTGTGCTTTCCTGCGCGACAAAACTTAGCCCATTAGGACAACCGTCGTCGTAGCTGTCCCGCAAGACATGACCGGGTTGTACTTTAATCTCCAATGTACTTAGATCTCGCTTTAGCACATCATCATCTGGCTAGTCTATCACAAATCATATGAACGGCGTCTGTTTTGTTTTGGAAACGATGAAAATATCTCAGGCGCTAGACAGACTATTTTTTTGAGACTAGACCCCCCGAGTTCTGGAAAAGCGGAGCTAACCTGACCGCGTGGTGGCAGAAGGTTGTGTGCAACAACGGAACATGTATCACCTGACTGATTCTTGATAGAATTTTGTCATTTTGTTGATTGATAAAAACTCTATGAACCTATGAAACGACCTAGTATTCTGGATTAAAAAGTTGCATCTCTCGAGCTGATTCGGCGCCTGCCTTGATTGAAGGATTCATTGCATGGCATCTATTTCTGCGGTAAGCTGATTTTTCCCGGACGCTGCCTCCAGATATTTTCGAATAGATTGATGTCTCCGATGTGGCTCTACTAACAAGGAAGGGATACTTGATGAATGCGACCTTACAATGAAGCATAAACTTATGAAAACGTTTCGATAAGCTGATTCTCAATCTCACTTCAATTTTTGGTACAAAAATTTTTCAAGAATGTATGTGTTTGTATGAACCTTTCCAACGTTGTAATCTAAAGTGTGCAGATGGTTTACCACGCGCCAAAGAACCAGACTATCAAATTGGAACAAACTTCCTAGATGTTTCTAATACGTAAGCTTAGCGATAGCTCTAAGCCTCTGCTCTCTCAATCATATATCCAAAATTTTGAGTCATCAATAAGTGACAACTATGCGCTAAAATGGCTTGCCTTCTACTCGCTTTTTAGCTCTAAGTTTCGTTCTCAGCCTGTAATGTGTGCAGAGAGAGCAAATTGATGACTGAATTCACAATCTTTGGCTACATGGAACCATAACGGAGATTGTAATCTGCTGTTTGTGAGTCTCCGCAGCCTAACATGTGAGAAATTGCAAGTTTTTGCTCTGGAATGTCATTTTTGGGAATTTTGATGGTCTACGGTCATGCGAATGGTCGGAAAGTTGAAAGTTTTGTGTGGATGCCAAATGTACCTTGTAGACCCAATCTTAGTTGGGTTTTAGTGAAAAAAAATTTTCGTGATGAGGAAATCTGGCTATTTATTTTCCTGCACCATTTGTTCATCATAAAAGTATTATTTAAAGAAATAGAGTTAACCATACGATTCCCTTAATTTGTTCTTTCGTATGGTACCATGCATTTGCACATTAGTCATGTTACGTTTCTACAAACAATACTACGCTGTAAAGAAAATTCCAAATTACTTTTGAAAGAAATTTTCAAACATAGTAACTTCAAGCAGACTGATCCTTTTAAATTTTGCTGAAAAGAATGGTGTTTTCTACAAGATATGCGTGTTTTATTGAGTCCTCCGCACTTCATTTCTGTCCACTAGCATGCGCAGAAGGAAAACCTTCCTTATACGAATTGAGTCAAAATTGTGATTACTGCAAACCAATGTACTCCAATCGAAAATGAGTCGCTAAATTTTCGGAAGTTACTTACATGGGTTTTAAAAAGATACAATTGACTTGTTTATGTCTGTAAATAATTAAAATATTATAATTTTTCAATTATTCCCTGAAGTGGCCGCCACCTCCCCCCTCTTTCTAAAATTTCGAGCTTATGAATCAGCAAAAATATTGGGAAACATCTCAGAAACCTGTTAGGAATGTGTGGCTAACACCACACACCTTTATTCAAAAAATTTATGCCGCCTCTCCTTCCCCCTCCCCTGAACGAAAATTCTGGGACCGCCACTGCTGCAAACATGATTTGGGCAATGCCTTTTGTTACCAAACTTGAAATGTGAATTTTTCACCATAACACTTTACTTTTTGGTGTATGGATCAACGATTTCAACGATTCACATCGACAAAAATTAGAAGCGACATCGAAACCTGAGCTTTCCACTACAGAACATTACGAAAAATATACCGCTTAAATTTCGAGTGCGAAGAACATGAGTACGAAAATTTTATGGAGTGTGGGAACTTTCTTTACGCTCCACAGTTCGGTTCTAACTACATCAAGAAATGATCAGTAAAGTGGTGTTTTCGTACTTGAAAATCATAAAGGCTTAAAAAACTTTCAAAATCTAAGCTGTTACCGTGGAGCAACCGTAATTACAAAATAGTGAATCTGTCCGATTATTGGTGCGAAGAATCAGCTAGATACGCACGAGGTTGCGAAAAGAATAACATTGGGCGTTATGTTACCTTATGTACCTTATGCAAACCAAAAACTATTTTTAGTCTCTGCAGTTTGCTTATGTTAACGCATTGACGAAACACCACATGGTGGGTCATGCAATGTCTGCCACTTGGGACAATGTGACCCACATAGTGATTCACGGCTAAGTTTTGTTGAAAAGACGCTATTTTGGAATGCATTCGTTTCAGAAGCTCTCAAACGCTCTAAACTTAGAAATTGCTCCCGTGTTTCTCGCCTGCTTCATGGAATTACTGTAGGTATATACTGTAGTTCACGATCTGCATGATTTTAGCTAAGAATTTTTCGACTTATCCGTGAAATATTGTCCCAAGAGGAGGACAACTAAAAACGCACGTTGTAGTCAACGTGTTAACAAACGAATCTTTACAGAAAGCTTTGAGAACATTGTAGGAAGAAAAAAGAAAAAAATGAAAAAACGCAGTATCAAGTCTGTAAACAGTGTGAATTTTGATCTAAAGACTTTGTGGAAATACTGGAAAATTGAATGAGTGAATTCCTTCAAAGATAATAAGGTGTACTATCTCATATCACCAAATTCTTGTTTTCGCTATTATTATGTCAGCAATTCTTCGCTTCCCCTAAACTGCTTGCGCTTACCCAGCATGTGAAGTCAAAGAATTTCTTCAGCGTAGCTGCTGGCTCACCCATTGCCTCGCAGTTACCGGTGATGCCATGGAAGCGGTAGCCAGGGAGAGCCAGACTGCCATTAAGACTGAAAATTCGAATTTAGCTAATCGTTGTTGGATTTGATTTCCATATTGGGAGTGCAAATTACGAAGACACTTACGTCATGCAGAACTCCACATTTACAGGGCAAGTAACATTTTCGTAAACGTCAAGTGGAGCACTCTCGTTTCCTGTCACGAATGAGTAACAGTCCAGGCCTTCAGCATGGCCGCTAAAGAAAACCAAGATGAGAGAGACGACCAAGTAGAGCATTCCGAGCGGTTGACTACTCATCTTATCACCGCCAATAACAACGCAGTACCAACAAAAACATGGACTCAAGCGAGGGTGTTGAGATTCTTTGTGTGTGAAAAACAATCTGTACGTGTGTCATGATACTAGCAGTATCAAAAAAAAAAAATTCAAAAAACACATAGGATGGTCTCCAAGAGATTTTAGAACAAATGTGATTGGTTTCTTAGTAACGAATGCTGAGAGGAATTACCAAGCAACAGCTTTTCAGTATTACAGGATGTCGGTTCCAAAGTCGGTCGTCTGCCTACTTCTCCTTTGTGGGGTAAGAAGACTACCTTCCCGAAATTTTACATATAATAAGCTCATGTAAAACACTTGAGTAGCTCATATGAGACACTTTTGGAATAATTTAAACCTGTATAGAACTTAGTTATTAACATTTAAGGTTAAACAATTCGTGAGTGGCACATCGTCTGGTCGATCCGAAAAGGTCGTCGGAAGTAAGTTTCACCAAAATTCTTCCAAACAAAAATTGCTCAATTCTTGACTAGTAAATAACAACGTCCTTTATTCAAACCGAAAATGAATGAACGAAAAAATGCAGTAGGGATGGAACCTAAAGCCTTCATAAGACTTTCTGTCTTACTCTTCTCTCAAATTTAAGCGGTGTGCAAGGTCCGCGATCTCGAAAAGATGGAAAATAATGGACAAAACGTGGCTAATCCAGAAGTGAAGAAGGAAATTCCAACCATTCCTTACTCCGGAAGGGCCAGGAGGGATACCGAAACTCGTAAGTTGAAGATTCTGTGAATTTACGAAAAATTTGGTACAAGGAGATGGAGTTAAAGAACAAACTCAGCAAAAACGGTTGTGTTATTTCAGTGGAATGTTACGTTTGCGATTCCACTACCGAATCGGTGCCCAAGAAAAATGAAGGAGTCAAATCAGCAGATATGGCTCCCATTCCTGCTCATGTGATCGCAAAGGAGGAGGAATCGCTCCCTGACGATGTGTTCGAAGCTGGAGCAGAACCTCAAGACGAAAGTAAGCGAAACTAGTTGATCCTAAAAAGAAAAATGAATCATTTTAGAGAGCAACCGTCGTAACCAGAAGCGAGCTCCCACAACGTGCTGCATCATCAAGCATGAGAACACTGCGAGCAATATCAATTCAACACCTGCAATCCAGGAAAGCTGCGATCCTCTTTCTGATACCGAATGCAGCTTCTCGAAGACTAGCTGGATTGGACAGTTCGCCATTTCAGCCGAATCCGCTCTCATCTGAAGTCGGAGAAGAACAATTCCACTGTAGCTAAGATTGGGAGTAGCTTTGGGTTTTGGTGTAGATGCTTGTCCCTAATGCTTAGTGTACAGATTTAGCAACGGTAGTTACAGTGGAATAAAGATGAATTCTGCAAAGTGGATTATCTTGGTTCATCAAAGAAAATGTGGTGCATTGAACTAAACAAAATTGCAAGTATTTGAGCAGCAAGTATCAGTTGTCACAGAGCCTGTTGTATTATTCGGAAACTGGTGAAGAATACAAAAAAAGAAGAACCGATGAAAATCTGCTGTGAAATCACATCGCAAAAAATGGAGTTATCTACCTATCTAGAGTTAGAGCCTTTATTGTTCCCTTTGTGATTTGGCCAAGCTTTGGTTGGTTGGTTACTTGTTCAATATAGGCCATAAGCAATAAATTACAAAACAATAGCTCTAAGTCACTACAATAAACCCATTAGATATGCTGACACACATTAGCGGAGATTGGAGATGACATACATGTTATTCCATAAATTATCCCATCTGACTCACGATTTATGGTTCCGCGTGAGTTACTATGTTTAGAGATGTTCACTGAGCCAAAAGGTGTGTATATTGCAGACGATTATAGAAAACCTTTTAACTCAGTGAAAGTCTTGTAAATGATACTAGCATCTGATTCTAGCAAGCTAAATGTCATCATAATTTGATTTATGAACAGACGAGCATGAATTCTGGTTCTCCTCAAACCCTCATCAATCGTCGCGGCAGGCGACGATTGATGAGGGTTTGAGGAGAACCAGAACAGTTTCAAACTTGATCGAGATGTTGTGTCCATCGCCTACTGAACAAACATCTGATCGTGGGCTCAAAAGCTGATAATGCGAAAATGGCATACAAAGATGAGCATGGCATACATTGACCACTAGGAATAGATTAACGCATTGTTAATGCTGAGAATTTTAGACTTGGTAAAATCATTTTCATCTTAGGGAAAATCATCAACTTACGACAGATTCGTATAATCTGAAAAAAATTTCCACAGGCTGTAAACAAATCTATTTTATAAGTATCGCTCTGAAAGAACCAGGCGACTTTTGCAAGCAGATAAAAATATGAGTGTCTTATTTTTTTAGATTTGAATTTTTATTGCAATGAGTTGTGTTCTTCTTAATTTTCTATTAGAAGCCAAAATATCATTCAGACAGTCGCTATACTCCTCGAGGAGTACAGCATGGCGATCGCCGATATCGGCGACAAAAATCGCCGCTTTTACACGTATTTGATGCATATCGATCGTCGCCGTGCTATACTCCTCGAGGAGTATAGCGGCTGCCTTAGTCAAGCAAGGTATGTAAGCTTTACAATTAAACAAATTCTAATTCAATGTTCAAACAAAAAAGCAGGTTCTCGGTGTCAAAAAATCTTGCGGAACTCCCACTCGTGTAGCATCTTCACATCGGACAACCTACATTTACTGTAGTTTTTGACGGCTAGATATTAAGAAATATTGATGGGTGTAATCTGACAAAGTTTTCTGCCAGAGGTTCTGAGTCGTACATATGTAGTCCCACGCTTTAATCGCTCAGAAATCTGCCATGATTACTGCTCTCATAGCGCCTTGGTTTCTAGAAAAAATCAGTTTTGTGGTCTCTGAATATCGAGGAACAATTTAACAGAGTGCGCCTTTAAACACTGAATCAACAACTTCCCCTGTGAGCCACACTCAATCGGTAAGCTCAAACGGTACTATGTTGAGAGAGAAACAGTATCAGATTTCTTTCGTTCTCTTTGAATCGTACGCGCTTTCCTCTTTGATTCCAGGGCTTTCATAGCTGCACCCGAACCTGAAGATTTATTTCAAATTTATTTTTCCATTCCAAACCGATTTGAAACTGGTGTGTGCTATCCTAGCACTTGTGCCTTGTATAATCATCCTAACTGTAATTTTTGACATTGATAGGGATAGATGATGCAGATGCAGGATTTTATGGCCAGCAAACGCTCAGCTTCTAAGAAGATTTTTGAGTTGTAAGAGCACCTGCAATTTGATCTTGTGCAATTATAGTGAGCACAATCGATAGGTACCATTAAGTGTCAGATATTGCTGATAACAGTGTTTGTCGCTAGGTCACCAAACTTTGATGACATCCTGTCCCTCTTAAATCAAATCACGAAAACTTAATGGTCTTCTTTAGGAAAAAATCACAGAAACAACTTGTATTTCATCTCAGTATGAATTTCCGTTGTACATATCTGAAAATTTGCATGTGTATTTTTTATTAATCCCATTAATTTCGATATATACTTCATTTGCAGTTAGATTTCTAGAGTTCATGCGGCTACTTCCATTGGTATTACTTTTCCCAGTTGCATATTCTTTGATATGCAAGGACATAACTATAGGAACAGCTAATGGTACTTCGTTCAATTTCAAAAATGATTTACAATGTCCGGATAGCACAAAATGGTGTATGAGGTAAATTTTACTGATCCTTCAGTTTCCTCCAATTGTGCCTTCCGTTTTGACTTCCGCTTCAGCTCCGAGAGAGTGCAAACTGCAAAATTAACTGTTCAATACGTTTGATTTTTATCACATTGGTCCTGGAGCTATAAACGAGATTGAAAAGCAAATTGTCTTATTTCTAAAGCCTAGATTCCCAATTTTTGTGTTCTTATGCCCTTATATTGTAATTGTCTTCATACGCCCTCAACAATACCAACAGTATGCCAAAATTAGCCATAGCCAATTGCCATAACTAAGCGTAAGGCATCCGAGATAACTCCAGTCTAACTGTAAAACTATCAGAATGATGGATGCATGATCATTCTGCAGCCTATACTCAGCAGAGAATGAACAGAAATTAACTTAGCCATACCAAATATGCTGCAAATCATCGGACTTGTCCTGAAACGCTGATCACGAATATATGTTTATTATCTGCTAAGCGACAATTTCTGGTGAGTTATGACTGATTAAATGTGCGATTTGCCAGATGTTTTTTGGCGCATGTTCCACGAAATAGGTTCCAAAAATTATTTAAGTTCTTAGTAAATGTGCTTCTTCCTTGTAACTGAAATAGCCATAGCCGCTGTAAATCCGCGCCATCAAGCTGCCTTGCAAGGAAATATATTCGTCGAAACTCGAAGAATTTCTCATATTTGAACGCTCTCAACTCCTCCTCCCAGAAAGTCGCTTTTCAGATAAAAAACATATGTCTGGAATCAACGTTTTAAGACAGTCCAACGATATACAGCTTGTGGACTGGCTGGGTTAAGTTCTGATCACTTCCTCGTTAGTAACTACATTCGGTAAAGCCATCAATTTTGGATGCGACCATACTAGTTCATGCTATGCTGGTTTCATAGTACATATTAGACCGATTTTTGAGTTTTTTGGACTAGTAATGGTTTCATGTTTCTCCCCTAAACTCAGCGTTTTTTGCTGCTGATAATTACTGCTCATATATTCTGATTATTTAACCACTTCACGCGCAATACACAAATCAATAACTTTACAAAAAAGTGAAGGGCTGCGCTTATTTTCAAAGGAGGAGAAAGGTGAGGGAAACAGTCTCATCCAAAGAAAGAGTGGTTAGCCATCTGACCAGTACTCATTCAAACTTAAAATTTCGCAAAGCATGACAAAATCAAGTCAATTACATGCACTTTTCGTGTACTCTAAGCGCTCCTTGAAATCACTCAAAGCAGCCTAAGGCTATCGTCCACAGTTAATTTGTGTGCTTCACTAATTTTCTGTGAACATGCTACGAATCGCTACGAAATGAAATTTAGAAGAAAGTCAGTCTATATGAAAATAAAATTGAATTACTGATTCATCGCTTCAAAAAATGCTTTCTTGCGAACAAGAGATCCAATCTTGCTTGTTGCACCAGTGTTTTAAATGTTGATAAACTGCTGACATGAGTAGATCACTCTTATGAATTGTGAAGAAGCGAAGTAAGCACCGAATTTGTTCGATTCCAAAATCTCCAGGCAATCCATTTGCTTTCAACGCCACATAGCAGTCACTTTCAGCATTAACGGCTCAGTCTCCCTTCCTGGTTTTTCTGTGGAGGGAAATATGGGAAATTGTGAGACTAATGGATTTGTTGGAGCACTAGTCAAAGCCGCAGCACCTTTGATGGACATTACATGCAAGGTAGGGTTTATCTCTTTTGTTCTGTCCCTGGAAAGTAGGGAAACAATGAGGAGGAGGGTTTACTTGATCCATTCAATCGAGAGGTTCACATCGGCAAGCTAGAAGTCATGAAATTGAGAATTCTGTGCATGCTTCAAACCTGCTTTTACACATGAATATACTCGATTAAATTTACTTCATTTAGACAAAAGGCTGCATCGATTATCGGCCACATTTAAATATCACTCAATGTTGCTGCGATACAGACTTTTGTAATCTTGGTTCCACCTCCATTACTGGACTCTTTATAATGGTTTTATCAGCTTTATTCTTGCTCAGCTTATAAAACATTAGGAGAAAAATTCTTCTCTTTTGTTCTGTTTTAAATCAGTAAATGCTTGTTGTTGAGTATTTTTTAGCTATGCCTTGCCATGACATTGTTTCACTGCCTGTTGCTTAGAAGTTTGCAGAATTGTTTCGATGTATTTTTGCGATGCATCTCATATTTTTGCTACTTTTCTTCCCAATGATTATGATCTACCTAGCAAAAATAAATCTTTGCAATATTTTCCGTTCGCCCGTTTCATCCTACAAAATTGATCATAGAGGCTGCTGAGGACATACCAAGTCACAAAAAATAAAAATATACTCATACAGGGTGTCCCAAAAAAATGTTTCGAACGTTTGATCGTTAATATCCTTCTTCCCAAGAGGTCTTTTGCCTTGCTTCAGGTACCGTTTTGTAGAGCTGGCTTCAACTTAGATTTGCATTAGAGAACGAATCACCCGGGTGTAGGCCCTTCTCTCAGACAGCTGGCAGGAACTTCCGCAGCGCTTTCGCAGGGTTTCCGCAGGTGACCCGGCGGAAATCCTGCGAAAGCGCTGCGGAAACCCTGCAATCTCAGGGTGCAGGGTTTCCGCAGCGCTTTCGCAGGATTTTCGCAGCACTTTGCGTTTTTAATCCGCGATCCGTTTTTTCCATATCAAGCTTCCTTTTTGATACTAGGTTTTCCTTTCCAGTACTAGGTTTTCGCTTTTTACTAAGGCATTATTCCTTTGATGTGGAAATTCCTCTGGACTTTCTAGATGCTAAAAGACGTAGACAGCGAGATAGTTTCAATGAGAAAGCAAATGACAGTTATTGTTTTATGCAGGTACCATACAGAATCACAATGGGCCGAAGTTGATAATTGCAAATTAACAGATTCAATGAAGTGTTCATAAATAAATAAACATAAAATTACAGAAGTATTCGAGTATATATGCGTAACCGAATAAGTTTAGTCGGCAGATATGAAGAATTAAACAACAATGTTAAACTGATGGAAGAGTTAAGAATAATGGAATAAGATAAAAACAAGAATAATAATCTCATTCACAAAGGATAATATGCGCTTGAAAGGGAAGATGGTCCTGTGGGGAAATAAACCGCTTCCCCTATCGGGTGCGTTTTGACCTTGTCCGCGCGACTGAAGCCGGCTTCGGCCTCCCTTCCTTTCTGTAATGAGAATTAATTGAAATTTCGTGATGTAAATCGTGCCTTGCCGCAAGTGTTCCATTTTGCAACTTCTTCGCCAAGAAATACGGAGGAAATTTGGACGACTCACTTGAAATTTTGGAAAATTTCGAAATCTCAACAAGAGAAGCTCTGGGACAAATTTGAAAATTACAAGAGTTTTTGCAAAATTTTTTTGGAATTTTCAAATTTGGAGCGACAGAACTTTTGCTTTAATCTAATATTCCCCATTTTCCACACAAAACAGGTATGTGTCAGACTCTAAGGCAGGTATGTGTGAGTGAAAGTTATTATAAGTTATTGTTGGATTTTCGTAAATTAATACTTAGAAAACAATACTAATGAATCGAAAGCTCGCCCCCATCTTTTCAAAAATTCAAACTTTCTCCCTTCACATCCGATCTGCACATGTTTATTTTGAAAGAGGACATGCTTTCTAATGGTACCTGAGGCACTTTTTGATAGCAACAAAGATAGAAGTCGGTGAAGAAAATTACTCTATTTTAATATTCCCCATGTTTGGTCGCAAAAGTGTGCTTGCAGAAAATCGGAGCAACGTAGCTATTATTACCTACTCTTTTTGAGTGCAGAAAGATTGCGCTTATTGAACGTCTCTTAAAAAGTCTTGATCTCTGAGGAAGCCGTAAAAAAGAGTAAATATGATTTTTTGGCATTTGTTTCGAAAATCATAACTTTTCATAAAGAGGTTATCAACGTAAACTTGGCACAGCCAGAAAGAGCAGGCTATAAAACCTATACTGCTCCGATTTCCGTTGCGAGTTTCAGTTTTGCGATCAAACGCAGAGATTTTGAGAATGGAGTACCCTATTTTCAGGTGTACAAGCCGCACCCTTTTTGCTCTAAACGCGAGCAGACCCAGGCGTGCCGCCGCGCATATGTCTCGCGAAGCGGTGGCCTTATCACATACTGCTCTCACTCAACGCGCTCCATGATGACAGTCAGTCTTTTGGCGTGCTCGCCTTTAGAGTGAAAAGGGTGCGGCTTATACACCTGAGAATAGGGTAATGTGGGTGTATGCCAAGATGAACGATAGCTGGCAATAAGCATACTGTACTCCTGCGGTTGTCAATATGTCGCACATAAAGCCTTATTTTTTGAAGCTGTATGTTCCAGACTAGATTGAAAATGGTGTCGAACAGTAAGAATCAGGGCATACAGAGCTTTCAACGTTTTTTTCCAAGTTCGAGATATCATCATAGCGTAAATATGGAATTTGAAAAAGATTTGACCTACGCAGCGCATATGGCTGGCACAATCTATCGTTCATGTTGGCTGCCCCCCGGGTAATTTTCTTCTCCTGCTTCTATCTCTGGAGCTTGCTTCCATTAAAAGGTATAGGTAGGTAACATTGGAAACGTGAATTCGAAAATAAATATGTGCAGATCCGTTGAAGATGTAGGAAGTATCTGGGAAAGAGAAAAGCATTTAGAACAACAAAAACAGAGGAGCAGAGAAGGATAAATATATTAAAGCAGTGGTAGTGCAAGAAACTTCAAGGGGGGGGGGGACAAAAAATCATTTGGGTTTGTGGGCGTGAGCCACCGAACAAAGGGAAACTTAGGAATGGTTGAATTTTCATGGTTCCAGTTTTTGTATGCCCTCGATTTTTTCAAAGCAAAAATGGGCGTGGAGTGAGCCACACCTTCGAAAATTGCCTAAACAGACTACTTTGGAGTTTAGAGGAGCTTTGATCTTTCATTATCTACAGTCGCAGACTACTACGAATGTTCTTGAGACCCATATGCTCCGCCCCTTTCTTTTCATATATTTCTACCACATTATTTCTATTTTACTTAATCATTCAACACTATTATTTAAAAATTTTGATTTCGAATTACTCGAGCTATTATTTCAAATCGTAAGTTTTGAACTTTTTATCTTTGAATCAAAAATTCATTATTTTGTGATGTGTGCGGTATTGTGAGAGGAAAAAGATTTGAAAATCGAAAGCAGAGAGTAGAAAAGGATGGACACACGAAAAGCAGTGGCGGCGCGAGAAATTCATTTAAGGGAGGGGGAGGAAGGGATTGAAACTTTTGGGTTCGTGGGCGTGTGGCCACTTCCAGCAAAAAAAAAAATTCAGGAATGCTTGAACGTTTACAGTTACAATTTTTGTACCACCTTGATTCTTTTTGGCACAGCTCCTTCGAAAATTGTCCGCAACTATCAGGTGGGTCCAAACGTACGTTCGTTACTTTTTCAAAAAATCATAATTTCCTTTCGACTCGATGGATCTCTTTGATTTTTATGATTTATGATTACTCAAGCTTGGCATCTTTTGAGCAGGGTCACTAAAAAATTCTAAAATTTTTCGATAGAACAAATTATGTTCTTTACTATAGTGCCTTTTCCAAAAACAAAAAAGATTGAGAATTAGAAGCAAAAAGAGAACTATTACTTCAGTTTTGCAATTTTTGAGTATGCTCAAAAATGCCCAAAAACGTCACAGAAAAGACGGGTTATTCATGAACATGGGTTTTGTGACCTCCTTCTATGTAGCTGACAGAAATTCGTGCCAATCGAAAGCAATTTTGATTTTCATAGAAAATCAGATCCGAAAACTCGGCAATATAACGAAAATCAAAATTGCTCTCGACTGCCACGAATTTCTCTCAACTAAAAAGAGATGGTCACCAAATCCATGTTCACATGACTTTCTCGTCCCTTCCGACGCAAAACTGAAGTACTCTCTTTATCTGCTTCTAATTCCAATCTTGTTTTTGGAAAAAGCACTATAGTAAAGAGCACGGCTTTCTCTATCGAAAAATTCTTTCAGAATTTATTAGTGACTCTGCTTGAAAAATGCCAATTTTGAGTAATTTTCTGCAGTTGCTTCTAACTTTCGAACTTTTAAACTTTTTTATGCCAATTCATGGCAAAAGTACTGCTGTAAAGAAAATGATTTCTCTCTTATTGTTAGAGAATATAAACGCAAAGAGATCCAACGAGTCAAAAGGAAGTTATGATTTTTTGAAAAACTGGCGAACGTACTGGTCCCACCTAATTTGAATCTGAAAATTTTTTGAAAATATTTCAATATTTACCAAGACCTTGTAAATTGCTTTGAAATTTCGGTACCCGTTTTTCTCTCCCCCTTCTACCTAACTCTTCTGCTTTATTTAGATCCAGTGCACATTTTCTACAAAGTAATAGTTATAAATTACTTGCATTATTATTTCAGTCAAAGCGCATAAAGCAAAGAAGTTCGCATACTTGAACAAGGGGGTTGTGCTTGCGAAATCCCTCCGTTGAGTCCTTTTCCAGCACTCCAGCAGCTTGGTGATGGCTGTTCACACACCTGCACCGATGCCTGAAAGAATACTTAGGATATAGATGAGTTTGGGTTTACTTACGCCAACACTGAAGAAAGAAAGAAAAAAGAGAAAGATTAGAGGAGAAACAGAAGTGAAACAGCATGGAAGAAAAGAGTGCGCTGTGCGCTGTTGATGTTGCGTTCGCTATTTCGCAATCGCGAATGCATGCGCTCTCAAAGTCCTGCGGAAATGCTGGCAGGTCAAAGTGCTGCGGAAACCTTACGAGCCTCACTGCACTCAGCGCTTTATGCAAAGTGCTGCGGAAGTTCCGGTTTATGATCGCTGTGACGTCAAATTCCTGCGGAAACCTCGCATTTTGGAGCGTGCACTTTCTCAATGGTTAAGAAAGTGCTGCGGAAACGCTGCAAGTTCTGCTTGTCCTGCGGAAGTTCCGGTGAATTGTCTGAGTCTGAACCTGCCCCAATCGCGACGGCTATAAGAGGTCAGCGCTAATTAGAGGTCACTCCATGATTGGCTAGCTCGCGGGAGCGAGCAGCTGACCTGGGCAGACGCGCTGCGGAGGCGGACGAGTTTCACATCGCTGGTAACCTACTCCATAATGAAATTCTGGAAGTGATTCTCTAGAAAATTCCTAATTCCCCCAAATTTCCTAGAATTCAATAACTTAAGTTATTCGCTCTACTCTACACTACTTAAATCGCCGGTTACTTTCTAAGGTGGTATGTTTTTAACCTTTTCAAGTCTTTTTCGACTTATTTTGCTGGTTTTTTTTAATTCAATTGCTTGCTCTACTCTCCTACGTTTGCCTCCTTGCAGCATCATCTAGTCACATTCAATGGAATGTGCACTACATGCATGCCAGTAGGGAAGCATACGTTTTTTATGATGAGTTTTTAGTTTTTTTTATGAAGTTTTTCTTACACCGTCCATATCAAAAACGCAATCAAATAAAAATGCATCACCTTCATTTGGTAGCGTGATCTACATGAATTGATTTTGGTAGCGACCTTTTCTTTGCTGCACGCATCTTGCTTTTTAAAGCGTAAAAATTTCAAATGCGCGTTCGTAAATTTTACTATGAATGAGGATTTTAAGGAGATGATAATTCTATTGGAATACAGAGATGCACTGAAATGTCAGAAGGAAATACGCATTTGATAACGAATTAGCGTAGATCACAAATTCAAGTTATAATTGGCCTTTATAAAGAGTTGTTACACAAACTTTGACTACGTGGGCTTTCCTCAATAACATCAAGCAGCTCACATAGCAATATATGTGACGATGCACGAGGTTATAAGGATCGCACACACAAGGGATATAAGTGGAAAAAAGCAAAAAAAAGTTCGAAAGAATTCAAAGGAGATGAGAAGTTATTTATGAATCATGGAAATGAAAAGACTTCGGAAATATCCCATAAATCATAAACATACCTGCTTGGAAGTAGGAAAATCGTAAACATACCTGCTGGGAAGTAGGGCTCAGAATACCAAACATTCAGAGGATGGTAACTGTGTTTGGTTGAAATCAGCGTGGTTGGTTTGCATTGCATAATGCAACAGCGCACGAAAGGAGTTGGTGATTTTCGAAAATACGAGCCCTTCGCGGTGCACTCGTCCGCAGTCATCGCAGCGCATGCGCGCGCGTCCTAGTTCTAGATTACTGTAGGGGACGGTGGGTTCGGAAGGGCCGTCTCCCAATCACCCAACTCTCTTCATTACTGTAGTATTACGGTAGAAACTTGAAACATGTGGCGTCAATGTGGAAAAAAGCTGCCGTTTCAAAATTTTTCAAATAATTGTGAAAACTTGTGTAATAGGGTTTTTATGGACGCTGAGTTTAGTACTCAACTGTTCACAAGGTTACGAAGTTTTCTAAACGGTGTAATCGCACTTTTTAGGAACATTGAAAAAATGGCCGCTACCTCTTACCTGGCATAACTCTTCAATGAAGCATCATAATAAGTCGGAAACTTTACAGTTATAATCAGCAACTCTAATTAGCCTAGTGGAAGCTTTCAGGCTGTTTTGTTTCTTTTCTGAGGCAAAATATGGCCTTTCATTGCTTAAAATCCTCTTTCAAGTTTCTACCGTAATCCTACAGTAATGAAGAGAGATTGGTGATTCGTTCTATAATGCAAGTCTAAGTTGAAGCCAACTCTACAAAACGGTCCCTGAAGCAAGGCAAAAGACTTCTTGGGAAGAGAGATATTAACGATCAAACGTTCGAAACATTTTTTTGGGACACCCTGTAGTTTAGGTCTCGGAGATGATATTTTGATATATACAAGTTGCCAATTACTGTCTAGAAGAATATAGAATTCAGGATCAAGACCCAGCATAACCGCTTTTTCCGTTACCTATCTATTTTTTCTTCAACCATTTCAAAAACCATGTGTTACCCCTCAAATAAATCTTTTTTGAAGAAGCAACACTTGCGTTTGTTACATATTGGATAGAATGTTTGCACACCAAAAGACTGCGGCGGAGCATAATAAAAACTCTGCTTTGGCAAACTGTGTCATTCGGAAAACAATGTTTGCGCACGGACATAAACATTCATACATTCGTGCTTTATAAAAATGAGCTGCAGGATATGAAATGAAAACAAACTTGGTAGAATTCAAAGATACAAAAAACAACTTTTTTGCAAAAACTCCTAGAGTTCAAAAGTACAAGAAAAACTTTTTTGCAAAAACTCCATTTTATCGTAGAACTTGCATTTGCTACAGAGATGACTCGTCCTCTTCGAACTAAGTTGAAGATACTTGAACAATAGCAAGTAACCTTGAATAAGCAAAAAGGACGAAAAATACAATTCCAATTTCTGTACTCTATTTTCTTTTGATACTACTTTCAAATTTGCGCTCAAAAATTTGATGTAAAATTTTGTAGCCTATAAAAAGCTCATAACTATGTAGGCTTAAGCATGTATGAAGAGCATATTCTTGGGAAGCTTCATATTTTTCCGCTACGCTTAAAAAAGAGAAATCGATGTTTATTCCATGTAAATCATACAGAAATGTTTGCATACGCCTACGCGCACATTCATTTCGTCGTTGGAAATTCAAAGCAAGGTGAGTCATCGCATTATCAGCTGTAATACAATATTACGCATTTTCTTCTAAAAAAAAGCAGGAATTAAGCGAAATTGCAATACATTTTCTAACCAGAAATATTACGCAAAATATAGAGACATCGATGACTAATTAGTTGATAAGTAAGGTGTCAATAATCAAACGTCATTTTGCGTTTGATTGATGACAAACACACGCGAAAACTGCTTTTCCACGATCTTTGAACTTTTCCGCGCATACAAGCACCTGTGTTTGCTGTACCATTTGCATTCCTATACAAACAATCTTTTCGTTGAACTATTTTCTTAACTTTTGAAAAATGCTGACTTTTGCTCTATTCTCCTCTCACTTCGATCTTTGATTTCTTTCCTACACCTAAAAATCTGAGCAAGCGAGTCAGCGAGGCCACGTTCAAGCTTCTATTTGCTCACCGACTAGTCATACACAATCAATACAGCTCCTACCTTTCCGAATTTTTCACAAAACCGATGTTGCGAGCTACATGTGCATATCTTCACATCTCTCTTGCGTGATTACCCAAAATTCTGCCGGGGCCGCTTGCATAAATTAGTGCTCACATCCTAAATGAGATTCTTAAAAAAATTTCTGCAAACTGAGCATTGTTCCATGGATTGTTGTTCTGATTTTCAAAGGTTCTACGTAAAATATGCAAATATTATGCTAGAATGTCAATCGTTCTTTTGAATGATGCGAATTCAATCAAATAATTGAGGATCTGGTCATCGATAACAAGTTTGAGATATCACCAACAGTGGCAGAAATATATTAGTTAATGCAAAAGTTCTTGTGCATCATTTTTGAAAGATCACAACCTCTTGCTCTCTCAACGGAATTGCACAAATTTATTTTTGCTAGGTAAAAACCACTTTTTGTGACAGCTCTTTTGCAGCTCTCTAATGAGGGGTAACTTTTGAGATAAATAGATAGACAGGAGAATGAAATCACTGTAACTTCGGTTATTTTAAATTAAGCTAAGATCTGAAACTAAAGATCTGAAACTTGCGATAAATCTCCCAACAAGCAGTATATTGAGTTTTTTGATCCACTCTTTTCAATAGTGCAAGCAAAGTTTGTATCAAATGAGCATCTCTGCGTAGAGCCATGATTTTCGAAAGGTATGCCAAAAAAACAAATTTGCTGTTTTGTATTGCTTACCCTAAAATCATAGCTCTACGCAGAGTTGCCCATTTGATAGGATCTTCGCAGTGTTGGAAAGGGTGGATCAAAAGAATTGCTGTACTGCTTGTTGGGAATTTTATCGCATATTTCAGATTTTTAGCAGCCTAACTCAAAATGATCGAAGTTGAAGTGATTTTTTTCTCCTGCTTCCATCCTAAAAGCTACCCCTTATTAGAAAGCAAGAAAGACACCACGAAGATAATGGTTACTGCTATCTAGCAAAATTAAGTTTGTGCAAAACCGTTTGGAAAGCGAGAAGTTGTGATTTTTCAAAAATGATGCGACAAAACTTTTGCATCAATCTAATATTATTAGGTTGGCTAAAAAATAAATTCGTTTGGCATACAAATTATCACAAAAAAATTTTCTTGTCGTTTTCAATCTATGATTCTTTGTGTGAAAGTAGATCGAAGTTTTCTCTGACACATATCACATAATCAGGATTTTCTATCGTCAGTAAAGACGGTTATGCCTCAACATGGCGAAATTTCCAAAAGCTCAATTCCTTGGCTTCTTGAGCTTCGTTTTCGTGCTGTAATGGATGTAAAGAACAGCAGATTGTGTTTGGATACGGAGGAGTTATCCCTATTTGGTGAACAACAAAAAGAACTGTGATTTGCCATCTTGAAAATGTTTCGCTAAGAAAACCAAATTTCCTCATATTTGCGCATTACGAGAAAATTGCGATTTTTCACTTCTTTGCGGATTTTTTTCCTTGGAAGATAAGTTTTACTCAAACAGAACATATGCTCCAATACCCAGTGACGTGCTCTTTTCAGAGGTACCAGATATTGGACAAAAAATTGTCTACAGCATTTGTAAGAGCTGAAAAAGCAACAGAAATTATTTATTAGCCAACCTGATATATTATTATCTCAGGTAACATAGCAAAAATTTTCTTCTCAAGGCTTTCCTGTATGTTATTATCACTTATGAAAACCACAAAAATTGTTTGTATGTTCTCACAGTGCAAAAAAATTGAAAAAAACTGAAACATCTATTCTCAGCTTATCCACAAGAACTGCAAGTTTTTTCGAACATTGTAGGTATAAAAAATACACACGATTTTTTTTCATCAAAGCTAAGCGGCTTCTACAAAGAAAACGCTCTTGTCAACTGTTATCAGATGCTTTGAGATGGCGCAGAATTGATTGTCTTCACGACATTCACATTAGCACATTCTCTTGCTTTATTGAAATTCACTGATAAGTCATTTTCCTTTATTTTCGCCTTCTACAAAACATTTTAGTAAAAACAAAACATACTACCAGTGTTGATTGCTGGGTTAAGGTCCTATTACACATGAGGAATTGTTTACTGCTAAACACAGACAATTACTTATTTTGTACGGATTAAAACCAAAGCATAACTCATTTTTCTACTACATATAGGTGCATAAAATTAGAGAGTTTTCTCCAGTTACCTCCTAGCTTTGACTATCAACAGTTCTGCCTTTGAAACCCGTTTAATCTTTCCCACAACAAAATATAAGTATAGAAAAGACAGTTATAAAAATTACACATGAAGCTGCACGTGTCTACTACTCCAGATGAAATCAGTAGTTTTATGTTCCTTTTTTTAGCAGATATATTGTGAATGATAAGACTGCATAGTACATACAAATGCGAATTTTTCGACATTTATCTCCCCCTTCATTACGAAATAGCTCTTAAATCTTCTCTGTGAAATCAACGTTATTTGCAACTTTCAGAATTCTTCTTCTGCCTTATTCTTGATCTATTTTTTACTTAATCAAGTGCTCATGTTAATCGGATTTGTCACAAACTCTATTTCTCTATTAGACTGAGACGTGTCCCTTTACACCAAAATCTAGGAACTATATGAAATTCAATAAATATTTGACTTTTAATACCAGGGTAGAATGTGAACGAAAAATAAGGTGTATACGTTTCTGAATGCAAAAGTTTATACTAACGCTTTTGCAACTCCCTTTTCCTTAAAATTAGGTCTCGAATAAAATCTTCTCTGATCAAATGAAATTATGAAGTGTGTACTACAGCACCTTCAACTGTTCTAGATTAGCGATTGATTTTCAAGAAGATCTATCCAATCAGTCTTCCTTCAATATTTTAGATCTATGATGGAGGAAATGGTTGGTTTGAGATCAAGGCCTCATATTAAATGCCATCAAATAACTTGAATTAAAAACTAAGTTTTGCAAGCGGCTTTTGATAAATCTTCTCTCTTTCTAAGTGTGACGCATTCGAAGTTCGTTTTTTATATACAGGGTTGGCCATAACTATAGCGACAAGATTTACTGCAATTAGCGTACTATTCTATCGCGCACATAGCGCGCCAGTTTCATCGATTTTTCAATCTCATCATTTTTTCTAACTCCTCTTAAAATTTGGTTAAATTTAGTCCATTTATAGTGAAATGGTGAAGCCTTCTCCTGATCGTACCGCTATCCTTCGTCTGCACGAAGCCGGCCGCCCACCCGCCACGATCGCTATGTAAGCACCTCGGCATCCACCGCAGCGTCGTGTATCGCACACTCCAACTTTATCGAGACCTTGGTGGACTCCAAGACCGCCGAAGAAGTGGAAGACCTCGTACTGCTCGCACGCCGAAGGTCGTCGAGGGGCCGTCCGAAGGTCGTCCCGGCCGTCATTCGTCGACCCCGGCGTCAAAATCGACAAAGATTACTACCTGAAGACGATTTTGGAAGATGCTCTACTCCCGTGGGCGAATTCCCACTCCACACGCCGCCCGTGGACATTCCAGCAAAATTCGGCGCCCGCCCACAAGGCCAAGGTCGTCCAAGCGTGGTGCAAGAGCGAACTCCCCGACTTCATCCCGGCAAAAGAATGGTTGGCATCGTCACCGGATTTGAGCCCACTGGACTACATCTTGTGGTCCTACCTTGAGAGCAAGGCCTGCGCCACTCCCCACCCTTATTTGGATTCTCTGAAGGCAGCGCTCATTCGAGAATGGGACACAATCGACGAGGCACTCCTGCGTCCGGTCATCGACGCCTTTCCCAGGCGACTTTGCCCTGTCGTCCGTGCCAAAGGTGCCCGAATCGAGAAGTAACTTATGATTGTTAATGTACCAGTTGTTACTTAATAAATGTTATGTTCATGACTCGTTTGCACTTTTCCTTTCTGAGATACAAGGTGAAAACCTTGTTGCTATATTTATGGCCAACCCTGTAGTTTATGGCGTGAGCTAACAAATACTAAGTCAAATTTCGCGAATGAGAGTTATGGTATATGCTAAAAGGGGGATCCCAAATCCCAGATCGTCAAAATTTTGGCTAAAAGACTGAAAATTGGCCTAGAGAGTTATCGCGCAACTTAAGAAATCTAACTGATTCTGCACGATAGCCCCCCTTCTATAGATTTACGGTAATTGTATAAAGCCTTACATACTCTGAATTGCTATCTTTCACAGATTTTCAACTTTGCATTTTCATGCGAAAAAGTTTGCCACAGTGTTGCAATCAACTACTCCCGTGAAGCGCAACTCTTTCTAATATACTTTTTCAATACAGAACTAGATTCTGAGTTTACGAATGAGATTCACTGACTTTTGTTCCTCATGCGCAAGAATTTTTACACCAACCTAGTACCAAAAAGACTGCAAGACATGCATACCAAGAATGTCAGAAGAATACTTTGTGTTTCCCCACCAATCTACTTGATTTTGAGCAGCGGACAGGATGTGCATACTTCTGCTAGGTCGCAGATGTCAACATTGCACTCGAGACAAAGTCGATGTGGATGTTTTCTGTCTGTTTTCTGGGTTATAGACTCCCGCTATTTTGAATTACCGTCTTATCCAAGTTACCGCCTCGTTATTTCAATTTGTCGTTTATGAAGTCACTTGTAGAACAGCTGTCAATATAACTCGATATATCAAACGCAAAATACCTGATAATCTTATTATGTACTCTCGACTATAATAACTCGACAAAGACTTTTGATTGACTGTAAAAATTACCCTTTTTTCTTCAAAAATTCATTTCAGGCATCCGTATTACTAGCGCAATCTCGCAAAAAAATTGCCGAAGCAGTGTCTCTAGGAAAAAATTTACACACATACTGATCTGATGTTGAAATAACGGATGTGATGCCAGACGATATTCCAAAGATTCCTCGCTATCGAGGAAAGAGGAACAAGCCAAAAGGTACTTAGCTTTTTCATGCTTGCAATTATCTAGGCCATTCTGTTCTGAAAATAGGAGAACTGCAGGTTAAAGACTTATGCAAAAATTTCCTTTTATCAAGTAGTTAATGTTGAAGCTGCTAAATTTGTAAATATTATGAGCTGGCATCCCGGGTTTCACCTCGGTTTGGAACCAGTCTATTCTATTGTGCTTGACCTCTCAGTTAGCGAAATCCTTCTTTTAATTCAGACTCGTCTTGAGCTCGCTTTGAAACACCGGTCTCCTCTATGACTATGGGGAATGTGCTCAAACATACAAATTTTTTGCTTTATATATAAAGAGATTATTTCGCATTATGGTTAGAAAGCTTGCATGTGAGGTTGAGGTTCTAAAATTCTTGCCTTCCTTTTGAGGAATTCCTTCTTGTGGAAAAGTTGGATAAGGGTAGGATAAAACCGATTATGTATTGAAGACCTATTAAATTCGAGACTGCTACCTTTGAAAAATGTAAGCACTTCAGATAGTGTCTGGCGACAACAACGGATACCTGCATATCGTCCTGTCATCAATACACGGAACACTTTGCCTTGTACTATCGTCGTTGGTTTTATATTCATTGGCGTTGGGGTTCTGCTCATGGTTGCTGCCAGTTCTTGTGAGTGAAAGAATTTTCGTTTGCAAAAGTGTGGAGGAGATAGAAAATTATTAGTCACAAATCGTAGAAACAGCTGCGTGGCAAACTGGCCAAAACTCGCCTGTCACTACCCTTTGATTCAACTGGCTTGACGGCTGGAAGGCGGGGCTTCGTGACCTAATTAAGGCTAGGTTATGATCAGGGTTGAGCAAGAGTTCAGGCACAAACCTTTCAAAAACGACCCCTCCCCCCTGTGAAAGCCCCTAAACGACTCACCGTTTCACCTCCAAGTCCTTAGAGTGTTATATATTGAAGAAGGCCAGCCTGCACTGCAGGTTTCTATTTTTGAAAGTCTGTCGGCTCGACTTTCTGCGATTGCACAACCACACGCAACTTGACGGCAAGTTTTAGATTTGGATAGTCCTCTTTTCAGAGCTATAATTTTCACAGAGGTGGAGTGTTTGGCTTCAAATTTTCAATATGGCAAGAAGAGGCTTTGCGCTCAATACCTATATCAAAAAAGGGGCGATTTTTGAATGTTGAAGGCAAGTTAAGAGGGTCAGGCGCAACTCCTCAAAAGCTCAGGCGGCCTGACCTTTTGAGGGTTGCGCCTGACCCCATTAACTTTATTTCCGAAAAAGCTTTTCTATCAGAGTTTTATGTGATTCGCTGGCTCAATCCTCGAAGATTCCACAGTAAGTGTTTGAGCTTGATTCGACTTGTCTCGGTCTTGTGCTAATCCGAGGAGTTGAAGCACTCAACGTGAAAAACGCGCCGGTTAGAATTTTGGCAGCACTTCTTACTTCACTGTTTGAAAGCGATATGTAGCCCGATTTGTAGCATAGACTTGTAGAGAACATTACTTTGTTATGAGTATACTAAAGCTGACTTTTCTCACTTCTGAAACCAAGTTGATTATGTTTGAATATCACGCTTTTTGGACGTTGAGAAATACTAGAAACTGCAGTAATTAATGGTTTGTAGAGCGCATAGAGGTAATTTGACATGCTGATTATGGAAATGATACCCATTTCACAGCGAGCTTCCTTGTCGACCTCATATGTCAAGGTAAAAGAGATGAATATTGTATTTTGGCTGAAACTTCAATTGTGGAAACAGTCAGTATGCTGTTTACGACCGTCATTCCTTCATGTGATCGCGATATCCACTGGACTAGCGCATTTCTTTCACTTTCGCAGTACCTTCTCTTCCCAACTTAACAAATTCGATTCTTAATTACGACCCCCCCCCCCCCTCGCCCCTCAGTCTTACCCTCAATACGATCCCCCAGGTTGGGCGGGCCTGACCGCACGCTCAACCCTGGTTATGATCAAAGAGCACGCGCGCGAAAGAGACGCAGACTGCGTCGCGGGCGAGCTGCCTTAATTAGGTCACAAAGCCCTGCCTTTCAGCAGCCATGCCAGTTGAATTAAAGGTTATTTTATGCTATCTTGGGCAATTCCAAGTTTTTTTTTGATTGAATTAAAAGAGCACAAACAATGAGCGACTTAGTTACTGCTCGAGTTGTTTCCTCCTCTCCAACATCTACATTTGTTCTACGATCCATATAGATTTGCAATGCCATTGCCATGACTCGTCGAACTATTATATATCACAAAAGCTCCCAAAATTCCCTAATTTTTGAAAAATTTCATTTTAGCTAGAGAAAGGCTAATACTAACGAGTGTAATAGTATGAAGGCAGTTCAATTAGGTTTCTTAGATTTCTTCTTTTTCTTAGATTTCTTATGATTTCTTAGAATATATAAGAAAAGGGCTAAATACGGGGCATGTTTACTGTTCCTGAGTGCTTGATAACAAAGCTCTTCCTGAAAAACAATTTGATGTCAAAAGATTAAATCACTTCAGTCCCTAATCAGCAGGGCTCGGCAGGAGATGGCTTTTGGAAAATGCAAAAAACAAAGTCACCTGACTTTCACCTGACTGAATTTTTATGAAGTCCTCCTTGTCCCTAAAACCTAAATGTAGAAAACCTTCAAAAAACGAAACGTCGATCAAAAAACTCCACAATTTTTATTCAGTCTCAAAAACAATACCCCCTTTGCTTTTTGTCCCAAAAACGATATCCAGCTTGCTTACAAGCCAGCTGCCCAATTTCATTACTTTTACACAAGTTGACGACAGTATCGCGCAATGGTGCGCGACAGGCAGTCTATCCCTGTGGACGATGTCGCACAATGGCGCGCGAAACCCTAAATACCAGTTCCAATGTGCACAATGGTTCCAATTTGTGTTCATGTAATCAATTTAGGCTCAGAAGTTTTTCGTGTTGACCCCGCCCCTCGTTTGGCAAACACCGCCCACTCCGTTGGCCTCCACAAAAAACTTCTTTCGTTCTCAAAACGCATAGAAAAGCTCGTAGATGACTGGAGAACCTTGCATGATCTTAATTTTAACCCCGCCCCCCATTATGTAAGCCCCACCCCTGTGTGGCAACCTCCGCCCACTTTTCAAAAATGCCGGAATTTGCACGAATTCATTGATTTTGAGCAATTTTCAGCAAAGTGGGCGGGGCTTGCCAAAAGTGGGCAGAGCTACCCCGCCCACTTGCATTTTTGTACCTCACGCATAGATGCATACATACATACATGCAGCCGGTAGTGAAAATGCCCGAAAAAGGTTCGTTCACGGGGGAGGTCAAAAAGATAGCTCGTCGTCAACGATGGTATTATGTTAAAGATTTGTCATGACTGATACAGCTTGAATCCTTCTTTCTGTGGAACAACACAATATAAGATCGTCCAGAATCTTACATGCTAAATACAATATCTTGATTATTTATCCGTTTGATCTCGTCGTCCGAGCTGTTATATTTTTTAACGTTTCAGCCTTGGAATTGGTAATCAAATACACTAACTGCACGTCGATGGATGGAAACGCAACGGAAAAGATTGTTAGGATTGCCTACCCCAACGTCACTGCTCAGTGTCGCCTATCGTTTGATATCATGGAGGACTACAGCGTAAGTCGTAAGAGAAAAGCAGATTCTCAAAACTAAAGTAATGTATGCAGGGTGAAGTTAAATTCTACTATGGACTGACGCAATTTTACCAAAACCATAGGCTTTATATGAACTCTCGAAATGATCTACAACTAGCTGGGCATATAAGAGAAGTAAGACTTTTGCTTAACAACGGCATCACCGTCTAAGCAAATGCTAAGATATAGACAACATATTACGTTGAATTTTTTTAGGTCACTGACTGCAAACCTCTAGATTCTATTCCGGGTACAAATTTGACATATGCACCTTGTGGATTCGTAGCAAACTCGATGTTCAACGGTATGTTTTGTTATGAAACTCTTCTAACGAAGAATGATACATATATCAGCTATTATGAATAAAACAACTCTTAATCCGGATTTTACGATCTTCAACAAAGTAGAAGTCTTTCACTGATACTCTCAAGACATAAGCGTGAACGGAAGTCTCGTGTTAGTTATGATGTCATTTGAACAATCATTGTGGACACCTATGTTAGAGGAATACGAAAGTTTCCATATGCTGACTGGAGTCACCAATAAAAGAAACGACGAAGGAACGGAAACACTATCTTTAAAAACACTGGCCTGGATCAGAAGCCTTCAAGATGCCATTTTGGACCTCGATTTGGAAATTCAAAACCTTCGTACCTACCGCGCCCCAGAAACTTTTCAAACACTAAATATTGCCCCATTCTGCTATACAAAATTCTTCGTAGGCGCATGTTCAGGAAACAGAACAGGGCCCGGCATGAGTTCGTTTCTAGGCTTTTTGAAAACGAAGTCCCCCTTGATTTCGCGAAATTTTACATAGTCCTTTTTAACTCTCAGCCTTCAAACGTAAAGAACTCTCATCCACAAAAACGATATCCCTTTTGTTTTTTCGCCCCAAAAGCGAAGTCCAGCCTGGTTCCTTCATACAATCTGCGCCGGGTCCTGAACAAAGTCTGTTGTATCATTGCATGCTAATACATCATTATGTTCCATCATTCAGATACCTTTCAATTACTCTTCCATGGTCTGAATGCTGCCGAAGTCGAGGTGCCGTTCACAACAAGGGGAATGGTGAAGGATTTGGTTAGGAAAAGAAAATTCAGAAATCCAGTACCAAATGGGAACGAGACCTTATGTGACGCGTTTGCGGTAATCGATTTTTTCTTTTTCACTTTTATTATGCAATATGGCATGCACCGTAAGCATAATAAACACGGTTTGTGATAAGAATCAAAACAAAGGGAAGAACACAGTAAAGAAGCATTTGAAGCAGGTGTTCAAAGACATAAGATTAAGAATCTTCGAAAGGATTGTATAATATATCAACCAATGATGTGCTAAATAGTTGAGGCTTCGAATGAATACGTGCAGTAATAGAAATTTCTTCATGTGAAAAATTGTAGACACAACTTGTAACTTTTTAGAAATTCTAAGAACGTAGCCATTATATCGGATTCATATTTTTCGACTGGAAGCCATAATCAACTGCAAAATTCAGGATACCGTGAGACCACCGTGGTGGCAAAAGGACATCTGTGAGCTGGGTGCAAATTCTCCAGGTGCAGGTGTTGGGTTTGAGAACATCGACTTCATTATGTGGATGCAGACGGCTGCATTGCCTAATTTCCGTAAACTTTATAGGATACTAGATAGAGAAGTACGTTGCTTTTATGTATCTTCTGCTGGCACTAAACAAGGCAGGTTTAGGTAGATGGTTTCAGCGATGGTCTTCCCATAGGCAGATATACACTGGTTATCAATTACAGTGAGTTCTTTCTGGCAATTTTTTCTGGCACAGGCTGCCTTAGAATTTTTTGTGTATTTTAGATTACCCAGCCACGTGGCGAGGAGCGGAAAAATCCTTTGTAATCTCTCGCGAAAGTTGGATTGGACCACGAAGGGATTTTCTTGCCATTTCTTACATGGCAGTCGGGGTTTTTCTAATTCTAGTCAGCATTTTATTCTTGGGAATTAACATTAGGCAACGAGTGCTCGAAAGAAGGGCCCAAAACTAATACCTCATGTAAGTTTTCTATATAAAGGAGAATATCTCAACGACGTAGCACTTCTTTATGTCGCTTATTTGCCCAAGATGGCACTTCATATCAAATGTACAGAAGTCCCTCATGTGTTTACCCTATGAATCTAGTTTGCGAATTCGAGAGAACGGGTTTTATCATACATTTATGTTTGTACGAGATACTTATTGTCATTACATTGTGATAAGGTTTTTTTTCCAACGGTTTGTAATAAAATTTTAAACGTTACATGTGTCTACTAATTTTGTTTACTCTACTGGAACCGCACACATAGACATTGAAATTAGAAGTTAAGTCCATAAAACCTATGTCAAAAAAATGGCACTAAAAATATGAACTGTCATTCTTTTTCGAGTGAATTAAACGCCCAAAAATCAAAGCGACACAAATAATATTCCCAGTGCTTTACCGAATCACAAAGGTGGAATTGCGCGGCTTTTCCAAATCGCAACTACGGTGCATATCATGTTGAAGAAAACAATTGTTTAGGAATAAGTGGAAAACAGCAAGTCGCATTGCAGCTCAGAAAATCGATATATCGATTTAACGACTTCGTTTCGCAACTTTTTTGATGGTGCTCTATAATCAACACAGTTTTTTCTCGATGATTCTGGACCGTTATCCAAAAAAGTTATGATATTCTCTGTGCTCGAAATGCGTCAGGCTTGCCCTAGGTCTCACTGAGAATTTCGCTTTCCTTGACAATTTAACAATTTCGCATTTCCAACCTTGGGCGACATCAAAGTAATCCGCGATTGTGTAACTTCCGCACAAACGGCAGCATTCGCGTTGCCAATTGGTCGCTCTCAAAACGGATTATTCTACGAATTTTGGTGGTCTCTAGAATTATTTCGTGGACGTTGCAGTTCAAGTACACGCTAGTGCAATTCATTCTAGAAAATAGGCACCAAGTTAGTGATCATTCCGTCTCTGTAAATAAACAACAAGATAAAGCTTTCAATGGAGCCGCAATATTCACACATATAACGATGTTCCAACCTGTAATGTAACAGTATCTCTTCACAACGATTAATGGAAGAAAAAGAAGAAAATAGAGAGGTTAGAAAACAGGCAGCCTGAGGATGGCGCTAAGAAGTAGTGCAATTAAAGCAAAAAGCGCAGAGCCATTAAACAACTGCGTAATGTGCTGAGCAGCAATTGATTTAATGAATGGCACTTTTCGATGTTATCGATGATTTGGTGATACTTTCGCTTTAGGCGGATTATTAGATGCAAGGCTGATACGGCGTGAATATTTTTAAAAGATGAGATGGTGTCCGCTACTGCGAATAAAAGGTAGGTGCTGTGTATTGTAAGGACGCGTTGAAGGCAGTGTCCCAGCAGATTTTGTACTTCCACCTTTTTGCATGTTTTACGCCTTCTCGACACGCAGAACTCAAATTTCAGCTTTGAACCGAGTGAAAATACCGTTTTGGGGGCGTTTACCCAGTTTCCAAAAGCAGCTCAGACGAGAGTTTTAGTGGAAAGTTGGGAGGTCCTGGTATGAAAAGCCTGCCGCCTGTGATTTTTGCTTTGGATAGCATGCACAATGCGGAAAGCGGTTGGGGTCCCGCGCTGAACAGGTAAGCGAAGTCGTGCAAGCTCGCGCCGATTGGGGTTCGAGCGCCATTTTCCCGACGCAGGGGAACATCAACTGGCCGTAATGGGACTGGGGGTTGGTGGCGTAATCAGGAATCCCACCACAGCAATATCCCCAAGGCGAGAATCTGCCGGGACCTGCCTTCGAGTCTATTAAGGACATCACGGGCAATTTTTTACTCGCTCTTTCTTTTATGTAATGTGTCAAGATGTCATTTGATTTTCCAGTCACTGAGCTAACTATGATAAGCTTATATTTGCAAAAGTATATTGGCTACCAGAAACGAAATCTTTGGATCTGCTACTACAAAAAATCGTCGGAGTAAACTACTATAGATGGCTCCAATTATCTTCCAAATTCTGCAAAAAATAATAATTGCGAAAAAAATATAAACGACGTAAGGGTTCTATACCTATACTCTGTTACGATGCCGCTGACATCGTCGGAGTTATATAAAGGTCTTCCTGTTTGTGCCTAAATACCTATGATCATACCTTCGATACATAGAGCCACGTACTCTGGTAACCTTCACTTTGAGTGTCATGAGAGGACACAACCTTCACCTGGAGAGGAATACAGAAGTCATCCGGGGCGAAGCCCGGATATTATGATATAACTAATGACTAACTATGTAAGGATGAATGTGAATGAGGCAAATATAGTAGTGACATCCAGAAAAAGCTCAAAAAACCGAAGGATCGCGTTTTTATGGCCCTTTTTGCTGAAAAGGAGGTTTTTCTTAAAAAAATTCAGTTAGAAATTAGGATAAAACTTATCATTTAACCTTTCTGTAGACTGCGATTGAGCGTTGGAGGTTCATGAAAGCCGCTGGAATTCAATAAAAACGAGAAACTGCGCTGAAATCTTGCGCAGAGAGTCGCCACATAAATGCTGGTCTATCTCGTTATGGAGTGATTTTCAAGACCTGCGACGTTGTCAGTGCTCCTGGACGTCTCATGAGGATCACAACGATATACAATATTATAGGGTTTTGTTATGACCCCGCGGAGATCAATGACCAAATGCCCCGCCGGCTCTGGTCTGTCTCCGCTGCTCGTCTGCGTCTCCGCGCGCTGCGCGCTACCTCGCACCCCAAACGCGGGGCGCGGGGCATTTGGCTCTGGTACCCTTTTCTTCGCTGTTTCGAACCCAATTTTAGCAAGCTATATATCATTTTGAAGCCCTTGATCTCTATTTTCACGCTGACAACGTCGCAAGACTCCTTTTTATGATTTAAACGAGAAATCCGGCAAAAACCTTGTTTTCGAGAATCTCTCGTTTTTCTCCTAGTTTGACTCTTTTCACGCAGTTTTTTTGTGTAGTCGATAGGTCTTGTTTCTGTTTATAATGTAGACAACGTCGCCGAGCTTATTTCTCTGCTTATGCCGGTTTTTTTGTGAAAATTACAAAAAAATGCGTTTTTCTTTACCTTATTCTTTTTCAGTGGTTTCGCAACGAATTTTCTCCAGCTTGGACGATACTTGCTCAGAATGATGAGCGGAAGAATCCAGACAACGTCGCAGGGTACAAGAGGGACGGCGCGAGGGTAAAAATTCAAAGGACGCATCAAAATTCAAAACCCCGCGTTGCGAATTGCTGGTCTTGAGGCGAAAACTTGCACTTTAAAAAGCCGCCAAACGAAAGATTTCAAACCTTATTGCAGCATTTTTATCTGGTTTTCAGCAGTTTCTCTTGCTTTTAATATCCATTTTACGTCATTTTTTCTTCTCTGATCTTCTTCAAACAACCTTCACTATTTATGACGTCAGATGTTCAAACAACCTTCACTTTTGGCGCCCTGTCTCTAGACTATCGAAGGTATGCCTATGATACCTTACTTCCGATTGGTTTGTGTTATTATGATTGTAGTGTTTTTTGTATATGTCTAGACCAAATCATTTACAATCCGTCAACGGCTTGTTTTTAACTTATTCATTTTCGTGTGAGTTTTCATGCTTAATCATATTTTCAGTTTTCTTCGATAAGAACTCTTCCAGATACGATTTACAGTTCAAGCTTTAAAGCCTTCGAAATATGTACTTGTTTTACATCCATTTTCCTTGGAACATTGATGAAGAAGATTATAACTGCAGCTCAAGGACTTACGCAGAATGGCAAAGCAGCGGCTCTGTCAACACGATACAGGGATGTTACTTTCTTGTCGTAGGAATACCGTTCACGGTAGGTTGAAAATTTACGGAGTTATTTTGAGTGCCTTTTGCAAAGATATGCGTTTTCGCACTAGAATCCTATACAATCAAACACGTGATCTTGCAGATCCTCTATGTGCTATGCTTGTACGGAATGTATCGTGGAAAAGTGTTGAAAAATTCATGCTACAAGCTAATGTTTTTCAACGGGATTTTCGATATCTTTCAACTTCTTTTGATTTCATTTATGACGTATTTTCATTTCGTTAGTCCTCTCAGAACCCATAAGCAGAAGTGCACTGTGAATAACGGGTGAAAAGCACGTATTTTAGACTGGTGCTGTATTCTGTTCTTCAATGGTGCTTGGCTGGATAGCAGGTCACTTTGCATACAGTGGGTTTCTGCATCTTAAAAGGTGCTAAAATGTCCGAGCGTTGGTGGTATCAGTAAGTTGAAGTATGTCAAAGTGAACAAAAGCCAATCAAAGTTAGAGTGGAATGAGGTCAATTCACTTTTTATTGATAACGTAGGCGCTTGCAGTCTGGCTACTGTAGCTGCGAGCTTGTCCCCATAAGTTAAGTGGCCTTCAAATCTTCAAAAATCAACTTGTAACATCCTTCAACTTCATAACTTAACTTTCATAAGGGCGTAGCACGCTTGTACAACATCATCCTTCTACATTCAGCAGGAAGATTTTGTTACATCAGCTATCTTGGTCTCACCTCTCGTAATGATCTCAAAAAGAAGCAGAAGTGCCTCGGGCAATCATAGCTCAACCCAAACAAGAATTCCATTTGTTACAAAAACCCTAAAATTTGATATGCGGATATAAAAGGAGCGAGACTAAAAACCGAATAAACTGCGCACAACTACCTGCGCACAAAATACTCTGACTAAAGCTATGACTGCGAATCAGAGATACATCAACTTCCGCATAATTAACATTGAGGCAAATTATTTGGCTTACCAAAAAAAAACCTCCAAAAACTTATTTTACACCCGAAAGGGGTGGTTCTCATGGTGATCTTGCCTCATTTGTCAATATTAGTTTGCTTTCCGTCGCTTTTTTATGTAGCCAACGAGGAGCCGCACCAAATCACAAAAACTTTGTGCAGCCAGATACATGCAGTAGTAGACAAAAATCGAATGGCTTCCCTTTGAACGGTTTCTCAGATTTTTGCAACGAAGTTTGGAGCCGCTTAAGTGCTGTCAATACGACGGCAAACACACAGCAATCTAGTCAGATTACTGGCCATCGAGATAACACTTGTTGAGCTGCATTCAGTCCTCTCCATTTGTCACTGCTCTCTATATCTTATCGCATTTAGCCAATCAGTTAGCAACCAAAGTAATTCCTCTAAGCGTCAGAATCAGAGGTGCGATAGGGGGAGCCAAGTCTCCTCCTACCTTCACTTTTGAGCTGGTACGGGGTGACCACCTTCACTTTTGGAATAAAAAATTTTTCGCTGGACGACAAAGAAGGAAAATAAGCAAAACAAACGCAAAAAAGATTATTGAAAGCATATATTTATGTATACGGCGGCATATATATTTAAAATAAAGGTTTTTAGTAAATGGTGTATTTGGAAGTAAAGCTTAGCAAAACTGTACGGATTTTATTAAGCAAATTATGTTATAACGTATAGCGAAGGAAGTAGGTCGATCCAGGCAGTAACGGCGGAGAACCAGAATTTTGAATATTTAAATAGTGAAAAATCATGCGAAATTTCCACTGTTATAAATCTGCTGTTTGAAGATGTCAGCAGTTGCGACTTCATAGGTTTTGAAGAGTAGATGTTGCTCTATTAGCTAGTGAAGGAATCGGGTCGATTTAAGAGATAGTCGTTGAAAACCAGAGTTCTAAAACTTTACGCCATTTTTGCGTGTTTTTTGACTGTTGAGAGTTAAACTCTTATAAATCTTGAATGTGGAAGTGTATGATGTTGCGACTTCATAGGTTTTATAGAGTAAGGTTTGCCTTATCAGAATATGTCTTGTCCGTTCCGATCCATTGAAACACCTCCGAGATCCAGAGTCATGAAAAAGCAGGTAAAAAAGAGCTTTTTGAAATTCAACAGCTCATAACTTCTTCAGGATTGCACGAATCATGTTGCGACTTCATAGGTTAGATTCTTCTCGTCAAGAGCTTTCAGATGATATATAATATGTGGGGGTTTCGCGCCTCTTACGGCATATGCCCGGGGGGGGGAGTCTTTTTAGGCCAAAGTCTCCCCCGGCAGCCTCCAGCCAATACATTAAAATGGGCGAGGGGGAGACTTTGGCCTAAAAAGTCTCCACCCCCCGGGCATATGCCGTAAGAGGCGCGAAACCCCCACATATTATATATCATCTGAAAGCTCTTGACGAGAAGAATCTAACCTATGAAGTCGCAACATGATTCGTGCAATCCTGAAGAAGTTATGAGCTGTTGAATTTCAAAAAGCTCTTTTTTACCTGCTTTTTCATGACTCTGGATCTCGGAGGTGTTTCAATGGATCGGAACGGACAAGACATATTCTGATAAGGCAAATCTTACTCTATAAAACCTATGAAGTCGCAACATCATACACTTCCACATTCAAGATTTATAAGAGTTTAACTCTCAACAGTCAAAAAACACGCAAAAATGGCGTAAAGTTTTAGAACTCTGGTTTTCAACGACTATCTCTTAAATCGACCCGATTCCTTCACTAGCTGATAGAGCAACATTTACTCTTTAAAACCTATGAAGTCGCAACTGCTGACATCTTCAAACAACAGATTTATAACAGTGGAAATTTTGCATGATTTTTCACTATTTATTTATTCGAAATTCTGATTCTCGGCCGTTACTGCCTGGATCGATCTACTTTCTTCGCTGTACGTTATAACAAAATTTGCTTAATAAAATCCGTACAGTCCAACAAACTTCTACTTCCAAATACACCATTTACTAAACACGTCTATTTTAAATTTTTATAAATAAAATTTATAGATATTTTTAATATTCATCGTATCTGTGGCCCTAAAGAGGGCCGTTGGGTCGACGTTAGACCTAGAAAGATAGCTCCGTTCGTCCGTTCTATCCTCCCCCCGCACCCCCCCCCCCCCCGTCGACGTTTTTGGGAGGTGAGTGTCCGACACTACCACCTTCACTTTTGGCCGGCCAGTGGTAGCTGAAACCACCTTCACTTTTGGGGGACCCGGCTCCCCCTATCGCACCTCTGGTCAGAATGCCTTCTATCTTAACGATATTACGCACTGCAGGTCTGTGGCTTGGATCATCTTTCAACTGCGTGGTTCTGGCTCTCAACAGATACGTCGAAATGATGCCAATGGCAAATAATTTTCAATTTCTTTTCCATGGTATCAGCTTTACTCTCTTACAACCAAGACTTAATGGAAAATTGTTTCCAGGCAGAACCGTGTACATGTGGATTGTGCTTTCACTAGCTTACACGCTTGTGGCATGGTTCGTGTTTAGGCCTGCACCGTTTAATTCAACTGTTTCTGCTTTTATAGGGTTACCCATGATAAAGGATTATGATTGGGTAAGTTCGTTACCGTTGCGCTTCTGAGAGTCAACAAGAAACATCAAATTGGATATGTCAGTTTTAGGAGCAGATTCACTTTACATCCGTTTATATAGTCATTCACAATTGCACAGTAGTCGTGACGCTAGTGACGCTGTATTCTATTGTCTGCTGTCATATGTGGCATGCGCGTGGTACGGCTGGATACGTCACACATTATAAGGTGAATACTGGTAAACTATGATAGATATCTACAGAAGATACACAAGAACAATTAATTCAAGTAAAAGACAGAGCTGTACCGAAAGGGAGATTTAGCAGGCTTGTCGAGGTAGGATAGTGCACTAATGCTGGATCTTGGGCATATGCATATATCTGAGTGATATACTGCATAGAAAAGTAACCTAACTGGAGCTGTGAAAAGTAGCCAAATTCGAGTAATTATCATTTTCTTGTAAGTTTCCATCAATGAAATCTATTAGGTCAGTCCGAAAGTTCTTTCCGTTTTTTCAAGCTGTCATGAAAACATGTGAAATTAAGGCAGGTAAATGCTCTAAGCACTATCAGACGCGGTTTTTCTTCCTCTTTCCACCAGTCGTGTTTTGGGACCATTTGCTTTCTTAGTTTCCAAGCTGAATGCCGAAATTCGAAACCAATGGTTTTTACCATCCCCAACTTTGCCAATTTTTCAAAATCTTCATTTTGAACTTTTAGAAAAGCTTTTACAGCAGTTAGATAGCGTAAACAAAGCGCAATGCAACACAATTTTCTCGTATCTCCAATAAGCTTCCTAGCATTGGGATAACTTTTCCAAATGTCTTTATTTTTGCTAAGTCGCAATATACACAAGGGCTTCTAACGCTACCAAATTGTCGGAATTTGAAACCTGCAAAGATCGATTATGATAACACACTAACTTTACAAAGCATTGAAGTGTTTGCCGCTTCAAAATATCAATTCTCGCGTTCTACGGGTACAGCATGGAGCGGGCTCAAATTCAGATATCATGATAGTTTTATCGCCAAATACTCCACGAATTGGGAAGAAAAAAGTCTGTCAAAAAAGGGAAAAAAAGCAGCATCGAATGCCATCTTAGCTGCGCTCCTTTTGATGTTCTGTGAGTTTTGAGATGACCAAAATTGGAATTTGATAGCATCAGAAATATAATTTTGAAAATTTTGGAAAGCCAGCTATAGGTACCAAAAAATTTCACTGATTGCACTTTGTTTACGGTATCCAAATGTTATCAAAGCTTTCCCAAAACTTCATAATGAAGGTTTTGAAAAATGCCAAAATTGGGCATGGTAAAAGCCATGGGTTTGAAATTTTGGGAAATATCTAGGAAACGGAAGCAAATGGTCCCAGAACATGACTGGTGGAAAGAGGAAGAAAAACTGATAACACTTAGCATTTGTCTGGGATGTTCTCACGTGAAGCTGTTCTCTTCTACTCCTAGGCGCCCTTGCATGATTTACATACCCATTAGAAGAAACTATTATGCGTGCAAGGGCTAATGATTCTATCCTTTCCTGGTGAACACCACAAATCTGGGATGCTGTGCGGAACATTTTTGATTGCAGCTCTCTTTGTTTGGAGCGGATGTGCTGATTGGAAGTGGACGATAATGTTTTTGTTGCTCGACTTGCGGTACCATTTTGTCGCACACATACCCGAAAAATGTTGATCTGTACATTTTCGCTGCTGGGCTTCTAGCTTGTGGGGGCTGTATACACTGTGATTGCTCGTTGAGTAATTGAAAACATTTATCGACATCTCTCTGGTCACGCAGATGAAGCAGTCATCTATGTATCGGTAATAGAGCAAGAGACGGCACTCCAAAATTGGCGCTTCGATTTTTGCCATAAAGGCTATAGCTAGTGTGGGTGCTAACCTTTGTCCCATGGCCAGACCTCTGATCTGCGCGAAGTAGCTCCCAGACCACCTAAAGATGTTGCAGTCTAAGCACGCTTGCGAGCCATAATTTGTGGAATAGAGAGCCCAGGTTTATACTGCTTTCGTTGCTCAATAGAAGCTCAAAGACAGCTTGCATTGTGGACTCATTGCTCGCGTTGGTATGAATGGTATGAATCGCATTGACATTAAACGACTCCACAACGCAGTTACGATCAATGTGCGTTGCGCGTAGGCGGTTTAAAAACATTTTAGTGTTGGCCAGGTGCGAGGGGATGAATTTGAGCAGTTGCGTAAGTATGCTGTTGATAGACCACCCAGTCCTATCTGTGGGTCCTCCCTACACTGCTAAATCTTTTATTTCTCAAAAACTATCGCTTAAGGCCAAAAAATCATGGTTATACTTCCAAAGGTTCAAACTGCAAAATTACCTGTGAGGGTGCAGCCCACTGCAACTTTGTTGAAACATGAAAATTACTTACTTCTCCATTCCTAGCCCCATGGAGAAAATAAGCAAATGTATATACAATTGCCCGTTGTGGATAGTACGTGCTTGAGCAGTAGGATACTTCGGATTTGAACAAAGATACGATTTCTCTCAACTAAACCTCAGATCTCACTAAATTTCGGCTTCGAAATTTATGCAGAATAGTCTTTGATCAGATCATTTGGCTGTTATCTTGTAGAGCTTGTCCTGCTCTGTCGAGTGGTATCGCGGGACCGTTCAGAAAAACAAGAAGAATATGGGCTATTGCTGGACTAAATGTTATGGAATATCTCATATTTGTTGCAAATATATCAACGAGCTCTCAGAAAAGCAGAGAAAACTACGACCCATGGTTTCTGCCATGACCAAGTTCCGCTAATTTTCAAATTTTTTGACGATGGCCCGAAGAATTGCAAGTAACGTGTAGAGAGAGCAAACCCTACAAAATAAAAAACAACTTTTTTCCTTTCAAAGCTTGCTTCAGGGTTTTCAAATTATTTCTTTGTTGCTATCAAAAATCAATATTTGGTCAATTAAGACCTCGTCGAACATCAACCAGCGAGTACTCGCGTACCATTGATGCAGCACACTTCTTATAAAGGGATTTTCTCTTCTTAAGATTTTTGGGGTTATAACTAACATGATTCATGCTCTTACCAAGCATCAGGTTGCACACAAAAAATTCGAAAAATTATATTTCGATTCCGTGAAAGCTCGTCTGCTTTGTAAAGAGTGTTAATTAGAATCAGAGTCAAGCGTGGGGAGGTACGCTACATCTGGGAGGAGAGGTCAAACAGGAAAAGGGCCGCATTTGACGGATATTGATGCTGATAACAGGATATGTATCAAACAAGGGCGTATAAGCCCACTAAATATTTTAGGTTCATATTTTGAAGTTGCATTTTTGGCTCTAATTTTACAACGGCGGATCAGAGCGGGGAAGCACGGCGGGGGGGGGGGGAGCTTGGAGCACCTGCCCTCGCCCTAAAAAGATGGCAGTGGTTTGCGAAGTTTTTGAAAGTAGCTTGTATAAGCTTCGAATTTGCGCAAACCTTTTTCCAAAATTTTTAAGCCAAATTTAAGCAAAAAATTTGGGGAGCATCCTGAGATACTGGAAATTTACTCGAATGACACTATCAGAGCCTCATCCGCGTTCAAAAAAGATTTCTGTTCCCCTCCCCCAATTCTTCGGAATTTTTGCCAAAAACTGTCCAGCCCACAAAACTGAGGTTCAAAAAAGCTGATTCTGAAAGGGGTTGTGATATTGTGGATTTGAAAACTGCAACGGACAGAATATGCAGCAAGATAGTAGTTCAAGCAAATGATATAATTCTTCATCTTGCAGATGTTCATGCAAGTACTTTTGATCTGTTTATCGACTGGCATCGCTACTTTCCTATACGTGCTTTTGCAATTCATTCCAGTTCCAAAAGCTGTAGTTATTTTTACATATGTGTTATGGCAGCTGAGTCATGGTGATTTTTTGTTTCAGTTGTCTGTTGCCGTTATATTGGGAAGCTTATAGTGAAAATGCAATGAGCGAAGTACTTTTGTCATTTTAGGTATACATGGTATAGTGTACCTATGTTTCAACAAACAGATTCGGACAGAAGTTACTGGAATATTTGGGAGCCTATATCGAACGGATCAGTCTACAAGCACAGCCGTTTCAGTTCTTAGACTCCCGTCCACCCCAAAATCATAGCGTTATAAATAATTTCTTATACCGTACACAAACTGTTCGATTTTTGAAAAGAAATGAGAGGCATTCTTTGAAAATCAGTGAGTTTCGAGAACTTATGGGCTTTTGAGAGAGATGAAGCCGTTCTTTACCAAGAACATGCACATGATCCAAAACTGCACGTGAGTTGTTGCTAGAGGTCGACTCATTTGTTTATCAGAAGAGAAATAAAGTCACAAAAAGTTAGTGATCTGGCGCATTCACGAAGTTGAATTGAACGAATCGCTGTGCGTAAGGCTGCTGGGGACATCCGTCAACAACACTTAGGATTTAAAATTTTCAGAAATAGCCGAGACTTTGCATAGTGAGGTTTATTTGACCTGCCACGCACGAATATCATTCGTGTTTGGCAGGTCAACATCATCATTCGTTTGTTGAATTGACGCCTCTTTTCTTCTTTATTGTGAGGCCCTATACCGTAAACCTACAGTGGTCATTTAGAGAAAGCCCCTACCATGCAATCTCAGTATCGTTTTCGTGATCATTGTCGGTCAACCTCCGTACGCGAGGTTTTAGTCAAAACATTGTTTTAGAATTTGACTGCGTCATAACTAAAGAAAAGAAAGTTATTAGAAAATTTGCTTTTTTTGCATCGACCCATCGATACTTAGTTTTCCACCTAATATTGGGTCGACGCAAAAAAATTTTCCTTATCCTTATCCGTACGCGAGGTTTTAGTCAAAACATTGTTTTAGAATTTGACTGCGTCATAACTAAAGAAAAGAAAGTTATTAGAAAATTTGCTTTTTTTGCATCGACCCATCGATACTCAGTTTCCCACCTAATATTGGGTCGACGCAAAAAAATTTTCCTTATCACCAACCCACAAATCTCGTAAAGATAAACAAATCATTCAAACTGTAACCGTAATTTTTTCCTCTTTCCGGCAGCTTTGTTACCGACGCGATTTTCCTGACAAGCGCTGAGACAATCGCCGAATCTTACAATCGTCTATTCTTAGCATACTGAGATTTCGCTAATTTTCAAATTTTTAATCGGAAGTTACCAACAAAGGACCCGAAATCGAAATCGGCTTTCCACATGAAACATGTATCAATCCAAAGAGCACCAAACGCTGATTCCAAGACTGTCTTTATCTGTCAAGCGCCTTTAGACGCTGAGTTAAGAGCGTTTCTTGGTATGAAAAATTGAGCGCGCAACTGGAACAAGTTTGTCCAAAATTGCGCAAATGGCCCGTTAGATATCAGAGCACTCTATGCACGAAAAACTTTTTGTCTATTACACATGTACTCGGTAATTCTTTAGTTGAGCGCTGAAAAGACCATAACCATTGATTTTACCTAGATTTTGCTATCGTATTGCGCCTCAAAAACCTCTCATAATTCAACGTCTCGAGGCGCTTGGCAAAATACAAAAAAATAAACAAAAAACGCTGAATTTTCAAAATTTGCTTTCTCAGAAAGAAAAGCTGCTGACATAGCCCATTGTGATAAGCCAATATAAAGAGACAGGAAATCCATATCAGGAAAATTCTAATCGTCTCTGATGTAGATCTTATCGCAGACCTACTCTAACAAAAGTGTGGTTGCCAAACATAACCTTTCATAGTTGCAATTTTCGTCTCGCGTCTCATAGTTTTTACACGAGTAAGTTTTACAATAGAGAGGCGATGCAACACTTGTCCTTTTCGTCGAAATCATTGGCCATTCACTGAAATCTGGGGTTTTGTGGAAGATTTCACACACTCATGAATAGATTAGAAATGATTCCCGAAACTTTTGGGGTCCATAACCCCGAACTTTTAGGGAAAAGCCACGTTTACAAGTTGCGTAGCTGAGATAATCTGAGAGACGATTGTATGTGACATGCCTAAAGCTCGTTTAGAACTGTTTATTCTATTGTAATTTTCTGGTCAACTATGAATATCTTTGAAAAAGTAGCAGTAGTATGTACAGCTAGTAGGAGTTGCAAACCGTATTAGATAGTAGGCATTAACACTAGACAATCTATCGAATCTCACAGATATCACTAGTGATTAGATCCTTTTCTATGAATAAACAAAAGACAAAAAGGCCCGCAACGCGTCCGTTAATATTCACACACATAATTGAGGTCCCAACTTGCAGTGTAACAATATCTCATCACAATAATTAATGGAAGAAAAAAAGGAAAAACGAAGAGCTCAGAGAGCAAGCAGCCTGAGGATGACGGTAAGAAGTAGTGCAATCAGAGCAAAAAGCGCAGCGCAATCAAACAAGTGCATAATGTGCTGAGCAGCAATTGGTTCAATAAATGAAGCACTTTTCGAGGTTACTGTTGGATCAGTGATGACATCCCGACTGCAGATGCACAGACTTCTCCGCACAGCATTAAATTTTGCAATCCCACTTGGTATAAATCTAGAAAAGAGACATAAATAATCTCACAGAACCGGCTAGTAGATGTGACGATAAATAAATTGCTTCTGCCGAATCCGCGCGTGCAAGACGGCCGCAGGAGCGCACATTTATGAGTTCTGTGCCTTTGGCAAAAATTTCCGCGCAGATGATGTCAAATGTCGACAGTACAATAGACTATATCTACCGTCGATCTACTACACTGTAAAACTTCTAGCTGCGAAGACACCGACCTGGGACTTCTTTTTGTCACCAATCAACGGAGGGCGCTATCAAATCGACAGACTTGGCATCTCGATAAGCTTGAAGGATAGACTTTCACAAGGCCTCTGACATCAAAAGGGTATCCACCTAAATGTGCAAATTTTATTAGATTGTAACAGAATTAATGCAGGTTTTGAATTCCAACCGCAATAAGTCATACATTTTTCATTTCTAAGTAGGTTGCACACCATTCGATAGAGCAAAGCAATCTCTACAAGGTGGCAATCTTGCTTTAGCAACAACTCTGATCCGTTACGAGTTTCGAGCCAAAAACTAAAAAGATTCAACTGTCCGAGAAATTGAGAAAAATCGTAACTCAGTTCATAAAAAACATTAAAAAATTCTAACTTGCTCATGTAAACAGTATTCACATAAGGCATCTATATACGCCTTTGCCGACAATTTCCAGGAAAAACGGTGAAAACCTCAATTTCGACAGAATTTTTGCCGCAGAAAATGCCTTTGCTGCCGCAGTGAAGACCCAACATGCAAGCTGTAGTCTCGCTGGTTGAGCTTCGGCAGGCTCTCTTTGTGGCTGATCAGTTTTTGGATTGAAAAATATTGTTTTCCCCCACAATTTCCATGAAAAACGGCGACAACCTCAATTTCGACAGAATTTTTGCCGCAGAAAATGCCTTTGCTCCCGGAATGAAGACCCAACATGCAAGCTGTAGTCTCGCTGGTTGAGCGTCGGCAGGCTGAAAAATATTGTTTTTTCCCCACAATTTAAATGAAAAACAGTGAAAACCTCAATTTCGACAGAATTTTCGCACACAAAATGCCTTTGCTCCCGTAATGAAGACCCAGCATGCATCTGCATTGGTGTCTTTTGGGAGAGCCTTTATCCAAGCAAAAAAAGTTAAGTTGCATTATATAACTGGATTCTGGTGGGTGGTGGTATTTGGAAGGAAGGATCAGATATTTTTTTGTGTCTACCTGGGAAGTTTGATTTTGCACTTATTTAGTTTTTCTAGAGAGGAGATGTGAACACCGTTTATAGCTAGATGCAGTTTCAACTAAGCAAATACTAATGTATCTGCCCCGACCCACTTACAGCGCCCGTAGGGCCGCTAGTCTTATATATGAAGCTGAATGTCTGTTTGTATGTCTGTATGTCTGTATGTCTGTCTGTCTGTCTGTCTGTCTGTCTATACTATGTTCCGAATAGAAAATTTCATTTCTGAACCGATCGGGACCAAACTTAGCACACATACACTTCGGGCCCCGGCGGGTGTCATAGGCTACTTTTCGTCATCGATTTTATCGATTTTTTGCAAAATTTGAGCTACGGGGCTGGGAGTTGGCAAGGGGGGGGGGGTAATCGAGTATGCTGATTACAAATATATTATTGACAGGGCCGGGCGGAGCCGGGTAAGCCATCTAGTTACGAATATAATAACCATTTTCAATAATGCCCATTACTTTTATCATTTTATCGATTTCTTTGCAAAGTTCGAGCTACGGCGCTGAGAGTTGGCACAGGGGGTAAGCGAACCTGCTGATTACGAATATGATAACTATTTCAGAAAATACCCATTACTTTTATCATTTTAACGATTTTTTTGCAAAATTTGAACTACGAGGCTGGGAGTTGGCAAAGGGGTAAGCGAACATGCTGATTACGAATACAATATTAGTTTTTAGAACTATCAATTACTGAATATCAATTACTATCAATTAATTATCAACTATCAATTATCAATTATGCCATGCAATTGTTAAATGGTATCGTAAAAACAACTCAAAGAACATCATACTTCATGCTCGTTCTGCTCATCCATCTGCAGTAAAACATGCTGTGGTCCATATGTTTAAAACTGCAACACAGGTCTGTAGAGGAGAGAAGGAAAAGGCAGAATCGCGAAGTCTAGCATTGGATATCGCTCGGGCAAATGGTTATCTGACGCATCATATGCACAGTAATCCGTGTAAAACCCGCAACATCGTTCAATGCAAGGACAAAATACCTCTCTGTCTGCCCTTCATTTCAGATAAAGTTAGTGTTGCTATACGACACAGCATCAGGCGAGCACGATTGAGCGACGATGTCATTTTAGTGGATATACCAAGCGATAACATCAAGAAGCGGCTTGTACGAAATAGGCTGTACGATAGATTTTGTATCTCAAAAGAGTGCATAATCTGTCCTTACGGTAAGGTCGGCGACTGTGGAAAAGTAGGAGTGATATATCAGCTTGAGTGTTTTGAATGCGGCGCCACCTACATTGGAGAAACAGGGAGGGCACTTGGTGTGAGAATAAAAGAACATTTGGCCAACAAAAGGCGTATCAGTCTCAATTCACCGTTAGGGAAACATAGACATGAGGTGCATGGTGATAAAGACTACGAAGTTAAATGTTTGATTTTGGCTTGCGAGACCGACACTTCTGCGCGGAAAGCTCTCGAAGCATTCTGGATCTCGCAGAGAAACCCTATTATGAACAACCGAAAGGAGTGTTTAACGATTACGAATGACTTGATGCCGTTCATAGCGTTGTGTGAGCTATAATGTAGTGCTACTATGCATGATATCAAACTGCCTAGTGTAGTTCATTGGCACTACTGACACGTCAAAACGGGTTGCACAGTACCACCAGTGCACCATTGGTGAAGCGGCGCTGAGGTTGGTTCGTCTTCCTCTTTATGCGAATTTTCTTGTGAAATCGGAGGGGGGAACGCAACTAGCCGGAGGGTGATAAGGCATTTGATGGGATAAGCATAAGATCTAAATCTCGCACCACTCTAGGCCTCTGAAGACGACGATAAGTCGAAACGTAAGGCCGCACTAATAAAAGGCTTCACCAAACCTCGTATTGGCATAACAAGATTAACATCATAAATACTATCAATTACTTTTATCATTTTATCGATTTCTTTGCAAAGTTCGAGCTACGGCGCTGAGAGTTGGCACAGGGGGTAAGAGAACATGCTGATTACGAATACAATATTAGTTTTTAGAATTATCAGTTATTTTTATCATTTTATCGATTTTTTGCAAATTTAAACTACGAGGCTGGGAGTTGGCAAGGGGGGTAAGCGAACATGCCGATTACGAATATGATAAACATTTTCAAAAATGCCCATTACTTTTATCATTTTAACGATTTTTTTTGCAAAATTTGAACTACGAGGCTGGGAGTTGGCAAAGGGGTAAGCGAACATGCTGATTACGAATACAATATTAGTTTTTAGAACTATCAATTACTTTTATCATTTTATCGATTTCTTTGCAACGTTCGAGCTACGGCGCTGAGAGTTGGCACAAGGGGGTAAGCGAACCTGCTGATTACGAATATGATAACTATTTCAGAAAATACCCATTACTTCTATTGGTTTAATTGATTTTTTGCAATGTTTGAACCACGGCGCTGGGAGTTGGTAAGGTGTTGGGGTAAGTGAGCATGCTGAGAATTCTATAATTATTACACTCGGAATTGACGAAGACGGTGAAATTACCTAAAGTTGTTAGAGATTCACTTTGGTCCGCTCTTAGCTTTTAAAATCCTACTTCTGCCTCTAAAATCAGAAAAGCACAAGCGAGCCTGGTCTCGAGGGAAGAAAAGGCTGATAAGCTGAGGCGGCAAGATATCTACGCTAAGAATTTCTACGAATATCTAATTGTACAGAAATTTCCTTGAAATTTACTTCTGTCCCTTCCACTCTACAAAAACCATACTTCTGCCTCTGAGAGCAGAAAAGTGGTCTGGGGATGGACAGACCCTTGAGCTTCATCCTATAGGACATTTTCACTGAAACTTTTGACTCCCAAACTTCGCAAAAACCACAAAACTCGAAATCCACACTTCTGGGCCCAAAAGCGAAAAGCACGAGGAGCTTGGTCTCGAGGGAAGAAAGAATCATGGCTTCAGGCAGTGAAATATTTTCGCCAGAAGTTTCTGGGTGTCAATGATTATGCAAAAACTTGATTAAAATTTACTTCTAGCCATTCTACTTTGCAAAACCCATAATTCTACCCCTAAAAGCAAAACAGCACAGACAGCTTGGTCTCGAGGGGAAGAGACTCATAGGCTCAGCCAGCAAGATACTTTCGCTGAAAATTTGGGTGTCAATGTTTATTCTACAGAAACTTGTTTAAAATTCACTTGTGGCCATTCTACTTTGCAAAAACCCGACTTCCTCCTCTGAAGGCAGAAAAGTGGTTCGAGGGAAAGACAGACCCATGACTTCTTGCGACAGAAATTATCTTCTCTGAAAATTTTGGTCTCTTGAACTTCGCTAAAACCACACTTTTGTCCCTAGAAGCAAAAAAAACAGGGAACTTGGTATCGAGGGAAGAAAAGACGCAGGGCTCAGGCGGCAAGATATTTGCGCTAAAAATTTTTAGGTGTCAATATCTAATTATAAAGAAATTTGCTGGAAAAATTACGGCCCTTTCTTCTCAACCATACTTCTGTTCCTAAAAGCGGAAGCATAGTTGGTTTGGTTTTTTGCTTGGTTTCGAGGGAAGGAAAGTCCTAGGGTTTTATGCGACAGGACAGTTTCGGTAAGATTGCCTTCAAAAGAAGGCATTGGGCCAGCTTTAGTCTGTTCTAAGAATTGAGTCCGTTCACTGGCAAGACGTCATCGAAGAAAGTACTGCTTCGTTTTTATCTACATATCTGAGTTTTCGGCTGCTGGAAGACATAACTTGACGCTTCCTTTAACATGGCACTTCCTGGAAATCAATCTGAGTTTTCGGATGAATCAGCTGTTCTAAACAGGTGCTCGGACGTAGCTTACTTGTTTAAGAGCTGTGGTATATGGGCGAAGGTATCTGCAAGAGGAACAGCAGAGATGCTTTGCGGATAGTCACTGGTAGTAGCTTTTTTTCCTACGAGCGTAGTGTTTTGTTTCTACTACTCACAACACGCCAAAGGTCGCGGGAAGATGGAAATTCTCTTTCCTGGGATTTTTAGTTAATTAGTGGCAAATATCAATGTATCTGCCCCCACCCATTTACTAGCGACCCGTAGGGTCGCATCTTATATATAAAGCTGAATGTCTGTTTGTCTGTATGTCTGTCTGTCTGTTTGTCTGTCTGTCTGTACGTATGTTCCGAATAGAAAATTCCATTTCTGAACCGATCCGGACCAAACTTGGCACACATACACTTCGGGCCCCGACGGGTGTCATAGGCTACTTTTCGTCATCGATCGATTTCGATTTTATCGATTTTTATCGATTTTTTGTTGAGTTCACCTACGGAGCTGGGAGTTTGCACAGGGGGGGGATAATCGAGCATGGCGATTCCGAATACAATATTAGTTTTCAGGATTATCGATTGCTTTTATCGATTTTATCGATTTTTTGCAAAGTTTGAGCTACAAGGCTGGGAGTTTGCACAGGGAAGTAATCGAGCATGGGGATTCCGAATACAATATTAATTTTTGAAATCGTCCATTGCTTTTATCGATTTTATCGATTTTTTGCAAAGTTTGAGCTACAGGGCTGGGAGTTGGCACAGGAGGGGTAAGTGGGCATGCTGACTTCGAAAACAATACAGTGAACGTTAAATTAAGTGTAGAAAGGGCACAGGGAAAGGCCGTACAGGGCTAGGGATGCGACCTTTATTACAGTGTTTTCACAGGGCCAGGCGGAGCCGGGTAAGCAAGCTAGTTGTGTTATATAGAACACGTAAGCATTCAAGCTTCATTGAGTCAGACGACGTGCACTTAGTGCAGTGGTAGAGTGTTGTAGATAATGGGTGTGGTAGGCTAACGTAACAGACTATCACAGCAGGTCATGCTTATGGCATGACTTGTACGAGCTTTTGTGAGTGTAAAGATACGGTTGTTACGAAGGTGCCCTACATTGGAGGCACATCATTAGTGATCAATCCATCTCTGTAAATAAACAACAAGACAAAGCTCTCAATGAGATTGTAATATTCACACATACATGGTGTCCCAAAAAAATGTGAACACTGTTTGATCGTTAATGACTCCGTTGCTTTCATGTCTTTCTCCGAGCTTAAGACACCATTCTGTAGGGCGAGGTATAACTTAGATTTACGGTATGGAACGAATTGTCGACCACTCTTCATTACTGTAGCATTACGGTAGGAACTTCGACAAGGATTTTAGGCCATTGTAGGCCATATTCTGCCCCGAAACGAGACCAAGCAACCCAAAAACTTCTATACTATGGTAATGGAAGAAGCTCACTTCGAATATAAAATTTCCATTTTACTGCGATGCTTCTTTCCAAAGTCATCCCATTTAAACCGTGATAACTGAATTTCTAGCATCTGTCAGAAATGTGACTACACCGTCAAAAAAGCTAAAAACACTCGTAAAAAGTTGTCTAATGGAATCAGCGCGCACGAAAACCCTAGTACACGATTTTTCAGATTTTTTGGACAAATTTTGTCAAATGGCATATTTCACAATAAATCCACATGATAGAAGTTCATACCGTAATCCTACAGTAACGACACCGATCGGTGATTCGCTCCATACTCCATACTGTAAATCTAAGTGGAACCTCGCTCTACAGAAGGGTGCCTCAAGCTCGGCGAAAGACATGAAAGCAACGGAGTTATGAACGATCAAACAGTGTTCACATTTTTTAGCACACCCTGTATAATGACGTTCCAACCTGCAATGTAACAGTATCTCGTCACAACGATTGATGGAAGAAAAAAAAGAGTCTAGAAAGCAAGCAGCCTGAAAATGACGCTAAAGATCAGTGCAATCAAAGCAAAAGCTCAGCGCCATTAAACAAATGCGCAATGTGCTGAGCAGCAATTAATGAATGAAGCACTTGTGGTTATCGATGATTTAGTCATATTTCCGCATTGGGTGGGTTGATTAGATGCAAAGCTGATACGGCGTGAATATATTTTTAGAAGAAGAGATGATGTCCACTACTGCGAATAATAGGTAGATGCTGTGAATTGTTAAGACGCGTTGAAGGCAGTGTCCCAGCAGATTTTGCACTTCTACCTTTTTGCATGTTTTACGCCTTTTCGGCACGTAGAACCCAAATTTCAGCTTTGAGCCGGGTGAAAAAACCGCTTTGGAGGAAGGCCTTTACCCAATTTCCAAAATACAGCTCGGACGAGAGTTTTAGTGGAAAGTTGGGAGGTCCTGGTATGAAACCCTGCCGCCTGTAATTTTCGCTTTGGATAGCATGCACAATGCGGAGAGCGGCAGTGGGGTCCCGCGCCGAACAGTTAAGCGAAGTCTTCCGAGCGCGCGCCGTGGTTGGAGCGTCATTTTCTCGGCGCAGGGGGAACATCAACTGGCCGTACTGGGACTGGAGCTTAGTGACGTGACCAGCAACCCCACTACAGCAATATTCCCAAGGCGCGAATCTGCAGGGACACTGCCTGGCAATTATTTACTCGCTCTTTCTTCTCATGTAATTTGTCAGGTTGTTATTTGCTTTTCCAATCACTGAGCTAACTATGATATGCTTATGAAATATATTGGCTACCAGAAACGAATCTTTGGTTCTGCTACTACAAAAAATGTTGGGGTAAACGGGAGACGGTCAAGAGGCGAGATTTCTCTAGAGGTCACCAATACAAGAGCCCAATTTAAAGCTATGGAAGTTTTAAAAATACCAGACAAGGTGCTCTAGCTTAACTAACTATCTGAAGAAACCATTTGCCAAGCTTGACGGCTTTCGGTGAAAATTGGTCGTAATACGTTCGGAATGCGATTAGCTGCACTTTCGCGGGTTTTTGACCTCCAATATTCATGTTTTGCATCTATTTTGAGATATAAGGTTGAATAGCCCTGACAACGATCTTGCACATCTCATCAGAAACAAGAAGTTTTTTATAACGTCATTAGATACTAAAAAAGCGCTAAATGGTGTCCATCTGGCAATAAAAATCGCGCCTCTTGACATACACCCGGGGTAAACTACTACAGACGGCTCCAATTATCTTCCAGAAACCTGCAAAAATAGTAATTGCGAACGTTAGAATGTAAACGACGTATGGGTTCCATACCTATACTCTGTTGCGATGTCGCTGACGTCGTCGGGGTTATATAAAGATCTTCCTGTTTGCGCCTAATTGCTTATGATACCCTACTTCCGATTGTTTTTGTTTATTCTAATTGTAGTGTTTTTGTATATGTCTAGACCAATCATTTGCAAACACTCAACGGCTTGTTTTTAACTTATTCATTTTCGTGTGAGTTTTCATGCTTAATCATTTTTTCAGTTTTATTTGATAAGGAAACCTCTAGATACGATTTGCAGTTCAAGCTTCAAAGCCTTCGAAATATGTACTTGTTTTACATCCATCTTCCTTGGAACATTGATGAAGAAGATTATAACTGCAGCTCAAGGACTCACGCCAAATGGCAAAACAGCGGCTCGGTCAACACGATACAGGGATGTTACTTTCTTGCCGTAGGAACACCGCTCACGGTAAGTTGAAAATTTACAGTTATTTTGAAACTTTTGGCACACACTCATGCGTTTCGCAGTAGAATTCTGTATGCAGTCAATCAAATAATCTTGCAGATCCTCTATGTGCTATGCTTGTACGGAATGTATCGTGGAAAAATGTTGAAAAATTCATGCTACAAGCTTATGTTTTTCAACGGGATTTTCGATATCTTTCAACTTCTTTTGATTTCATCTACGGCGTATTTTCATTTCGTTAGTCCTCTCAGAACTCATAAGCAGAAATGCAATGTGAATAATGGGTAAAAAGTACGTATTTTAGACTGGTGCTGTATTCTGTTCTTCAATGGTGCTTGGCTGGATAGCAGGTCACTTTGCATACAGTGGGTTTTTGCATTTTGAAAGGTGGTGAAATGTTGTCAAAGTGAGCAAAAGCCAATCAAAGTTAGAGTGGAATGAGATCAATTCAGTTTTTATTGATAACGAAGGCGCTTGAAGTCTGACTACTATAGCTGCGAGCTCGTACCCATAAATTAAGTACGCCTTCAAATCTTCAAAAATCAACTTGTAACATCCTTCAACTTCATGATTTAACTTCCGTAAGAGCGTAGCAAGCTTAAACCACATCATCCTTCTACGTTTAGCAGAGAAATTTTGTCACATAAGTGCCTTGGGAATCATAGCTTAACCCGACCACTGAAGAAGTCCAGTTGTTGTTACAATTACCCTAAGACTTGATATTATCGGATATAGAAGGAGCGAAATCTAAAACTATACGAATAAACTGTGCACAACTCCTGCGCACAAAATACTCTGACTGAAGCTATGACTGCGTCTTTAAAGATTCATCAACTTCCGCATCCTCCTCGCAACGGCTTTCTAACATACTAACCACACTTCCAAAGCAATATTTTGCACCCGAAACCCTGGTTCTTATGGTATTGTGCCTCATCTGTCGACAGTAATTTGCGTTCGTCACTTTTTTGTAGCCAACCGAGGAGCCGCACCAAATCACAAGAACTTTGTGCAGCCAAATACATGCAATAGTAGACAAAGATCTAATGGCTTCCCTTTAAACATTTTCACAGATTTTTGCAACGAAGTTTGGAGCCGTTTGACTGCTGTCAGTACGATGGCTAATACGCAGCAATCTAGGCCGATTTACTGGCCATCGCAGATATGAAACTTTTTGAGCTGATTCATTGCTCTCCATTCGCTCTCATATATTAGGTTGTTCTGAAAGTTTTGTCCGTTTTTTCAAACCACTATAAAACCACGCGCAATAAAGACCTGAATGAGTTTCAACATGCCGATGCAGCTTTTCCTTCTCTTTCTTATGGATATGACGAACCCAAATCTTGTATGCTTCTTTTGATTATTGCCAAAATTCTCCACCCGTCAATTTTTTCTGCTCAGAGTTAGGCTAATTTTTTAAAAGTTTCGTTCAAAAGTTTCCCGAAAGCTTAAGTAAGAATAGATAAACCAATTCTCGGACTACAAAGTATTTTTTAGATTTCTCTAATCTGCCGTTTACAGCTTTGAAAAATTATTTCATCGGAGGTCTCGATTTTTTGACGAAGTCATGAAACAAGCAACTGCAGCTAAGACACGAAAGCTTTCGGATTTTCTGCCAGTTGAAACATGATTCTTATCAAACATTATTTATGCAAGAAAATAAGCTTGATTTGCTTGAAAAAGCAGCTTTTTAGAAATTTCGGTACTTCTACCTGGTAGATGTAGTCTTAAAGCCGCGGTTTA
>CATQJL010000305.1:65051016-65118401 GCA_958299035.1 Cylicocyclus nassatus
CTTGAGCGGCTATTCAGCAAGTCTGTAGCCTCTCTCAGAGGTTCGAATGCTGTCCATGGTGCTCTTTGTTTTCGGCTGGGTTCATCCTTCATGTTCACTTGTTGGGGCGTCCTAGATGAATTTCCTCTGTCGGTGACGTCCAAGAATAATTGACTCTCGCTGCACTACAAACAGCACACAGAGCAGTTGCAAGGAGTTTCTGCAGATAACCAATTTAGATAGTACGGGAGTGGGGGAGCTTCGGCCCAAGGCAATCGCCTCTAGAAGGTATAGTAGAGGAACAAAAGGAACAAACATTTAGTGCGGACATAGCTATTGATGTTTACGGAAATTTGCCATATAGTACCCTTATTTCAGCGTATAGGACTCGGAGGATTCTTTTCTAAAATTGAACAGCACAGACACGCCGAAGGACTTCGCGACCAAAAAGCTATTTACAGTGCTGCATGTTGCCTGAGAGTACCGTGCGCATAAGTGTTGTTTTCCGAAACACAACGAGGAGCTGAGCGGCAAGCTTGAAATATCGAAGAAGGTGTGTCGCGGCTCAGCGATGCGAGCAGCTCCTCGAAACAGCGAGCCGGGAGCGCTGGTTGCCGCACTGCCAGTCGCGCTGCTATTTTCGCGGCTGGACCTCTTCCGCTGGCGCGCTGCCAAGCAAAGGGCTATATATAGCCGCGCCCAGAGCGGCTGTATTCTTGTCCTCGGTTCATTGTCTTCTCTCGAGTGTCGTTTATTGATTGAGTTCTCCTTATCCTTGGCAGCTTCTGGCAGCTCCCGCATGAATGTTTTGTGTAAGCGGTCGAGCATGTAGTTGGATTGGGATCCAACGGTTCGCTCGTGGATTGAGGATTCTAGCAAGTTCCATCCGCGGGAGTGAAGAGGTACGTACCGTTCCGTACGGACCAGGCGTCGTGCGGTGGACATGAGAGGAACCCTGAGTACGTTCGCTGAAGGAAATGTCTTCTGGGCCATCGGTGGCGCGGGGTATCGCGGCTCGCCCCGCGTCGTAAGGGTTTAGTATTTTCTTGTAGTTTTAGTAGTATGTTTAGTTTAGTAGTTTATTTTGTGTTATTTAAGATAAACTTGTGTGATGTATTATTTGTGTGAGATCTCTTGCGTTCTAGTCGCGCTTATTTTTAGTATGCGGGTAGGGGTAGTTGCGACACGGTCGCGCAAGCAAGAGCTCAGCTTGTTCGAGCGTTTGTAACATCTCAGGAACACGGGATCGGGTCGTATGTGGCGAGCGGTGAAAGGTGCTGAGCCCCTAGGAGCCGCAACATGGTGCATCGTGCCGAGCGTATGGTTGATGGAGGTATCCGCCCGCGAATGGATTGGATTGGACGCGAGGATCGACGATTCATGGATAACATCTTGGAACGAGACATGGAACGCGCTTTCCCATCAACCATGCGTGCGTAACGAACCCGAAGTACCACGCTCAGCGCCCGATAGGAATGTCGAGGTGGACGGCAACACAGGAGTGAATATCTACACAGCCAGCAGCAGGACCACAGAGGCGGTAACCGTGAGTGTGATGTTGAGCGTGAGATGGATAGGCGGTAAGATGGTGGCAGCTCTTCCCAACTTGAAGTCTCAGCTAGCAGCGTTCACTTCATACGATGATCGGGATCTGTTCGTGCTTCTGAAGAGCTATTCAGGGACGGGCCGGTGTCATCCCCTTGGCGGCTCGACCGAGGAACCCTTCCCACAGGGTAGGCGCGCGCAAATTGTCGAGCGGGCCCGAAGTCGAGTGCGGGCTCCTTCGGGAGCGACAGTGGCGGCACGGCTATGGCACCGTCCTTTTGGAACCTGGATCACACCGGTGACAGCGCATGTGGGTGATAGCGCAGGATTGGTCGTCACCGGAGGGAGTGCGAAGGTGCACATGCCTCGTACGGGTGGAGTGTACTCGTGCACAGAGAGTCACAGAGTCGCGGGAAGTAATTCCTTCGTACCGTTAGGACGTCAACGCGGCAAAAAGGCACGGCTACTTAAGGTCGTCCAGGGGCCCACGGGCAGCCTCCCTTTTCCCCTTTTTCCCTTTTCCCTTATCTCCCTCTGCCTCTCCTACGCGCCGATAGGAGCCCTGAATAGTTTCCGATGGGTTCCGGACAGGTCACCTCTTCTGTACAATGCTATACGTCAACATCATGCTGGCTCCCTGCTGTACCTGTTTTATCTCACGCCCATGGTTTCCCACGTCGTTGCTACCCCATTGTCTGTGATAGTGGTAAGTTTGTCGTCGTTTACTATGTGGTTACTCATTTCATATTTAGTCGGGGGGTCATATTTTAGCCTTTTGTTTGTTTATCTGTTGTTGCTAAGTTTTCTCTATTTTTCAATCTGTCCTTTCCTTTTAGATAATATCCCTTTCCTTTCCACTATGGTCCCAGACGCCGACGTTGCCAAGCAGTCGAAGGAACATCACGGAACTCGACTGGAGAACAATGGACCAGTAGGCCTTGTTTGGAGGTGAGTTAGGACCTACATTGGCTTTGTCATAATACCTTATCTTTTTCGTCATGTCATCATTGGCCGCGCTGCTGATGCGTGTAGCCAGCTGGAGCGGAGCCTAGAAGTTCCCTCGTTGGGTTTGGTGGTCGATGAGGACATCTCCTACCTTCAGCAGACCCAGGACCACTAGTACGCTGGTGGGCTGGATCTACTTCTGATGGAGGACAACGGACTTCTCGATCGTTGAGACAGAACGAGCTAACTTCTCCTGAGATGCCTTTGATTTTTTTCTTGTTGCTTCATCCCCTTTTTTGGTGTGCCCCCCTGTTTCAAATTTTTGTTTCCTTCAACATGCGCGACAGTTGAGCTCAGATATAGAGTCATCTATAGCTTAGCAATTCCACCTTGCTTGAGCGTATGTCACGTAGGTTGACCTTACCCCCTTTTTGGATTGTGCTAAAACGCATTCAAGTTGGACTGGCATTCCCCAATAGACCCTATTTTTGTTTACCCTTTAGTTTCGAACTTGCCAGATCCATTCATCCATTTCACTATCCTGAAATTGCCCCAATTCCTTTCTTGTCATCGTTGGAGCAACTTTCATTCACGGATCTCTGTCTATTTGTTTTCTATACTGTCGGATTTCTCCCAAGTTGAAACATTCTCTTTTCGCGCAGTCACATCATTGCGTTTATTTACCCCAGCTTGGTCGAGATGCGACTTGCGAAAACTCTTTGGCTTTGTTCAGCGGCGGAGAATTGTAGCGTCACCGCGGATTCTGTGTACACGTAGGACCAACTGTAAATGTCCAAGTCTGTCTTACGAATGAATTGTTCTCATTGTCATCTACGTGCCAAAGGCGCGTCGCGCAGTTAACATCCCGGCAGCCATTTAGGTTCATTCGCACGATTGGAGATGTTTTGGTCTGGTCACTATGTGGAACCCGGTTGTATCATTAGTTGTAGACTTGCAAGCGAAGGATTTTGGGAACAACGCGCAGCCTTCTTACATCTTGCTATGTTATTTCAAGCGACGCACACGAGCACGTTGATTCGCGATAACATCATTAATCATCTCATCCTCCTTTCTTGTCGTCAACTCTTTTCTCGGCTTAGGATTGTTAGCATAGGTAGATTTTGCTTCGTGTGAATTTTCAGCGCGTTTCGCGCGCTTCGGACTCATGTCTACTTGTGTTCATTACTGTTCTTCTTCAAATGTACCATCTACGTTTTTGTGTGGCGTGCGTCATGTAGTATTGTCGGGCTGTACTCTATCCATCTTCTTGGCTCATCCTGCTCGCGGAATATTGTACCGGACATTTGATAGCGTAACATCTCGTTAGTCTGTATAAGTTTGCTGCGTATCGTTTGAGGACGACTTGAACGTGCCAACTCTGTGTCATCTAAATGGATCTTGTACAAGCTTTATCGTCCAGTACTACTTGTAAGATCACTAGCACATTGTCCGTCGTTCCACCTGTGACGTGACTCAAAGATCTTTGTCAGCTAGCTTTGCGACTGCAACAGGTGTCCTTTATCAACGTTTTCAGTGTTCACTCTCTAACGCGACTTCATCGCGCTCGTCATTCTCGAACTCTCCGTACTACAACAAGGAGATGCTTCCAGCGAGGATTTGGACGCGTGACTCCTGTGTCTATCTTGCAGTGCATTTATAGTCGCATGTCAGTCGTTTGTGACGATTTTTTGAACAAGTTGTGGATTGATTACCCTTGTCGCTCGCGCGGAAGCGTACCCTTTTCTACCATCTTGCGACACAGATTATTTCCACTAGGTCATCCTTGTTCAGTCATCGTTCACTTGGATTTGACGTCGGAACTAGCGCGCATTACCCGTACGAATGAGTAGCGCCTGATAGTTCCGTAAGTACAGAGGCATAACATCGCCCAACAACGTGGATCGCCGTTAACTCTGACGCTCGTTAAGACCAACATATGGAACAGAAGTTGGTAGTTATACGCGCGTTATCATGGATTTTGTCTAGTCATGGACATCGAACCTTTATGGCACGACAACGTGCTGATTGCTTTTGTGTGCTTGTATCATCCGAAGGAAAAGAGTGCATGTCTATGTTCGATATACCAGGACTCAAACACTACATCCCCACAAGATCTTGGGTTAAGGAATTACAGCCGTCACAAGCCTACCTTATGAATTACAAGGTCAGCAGTGGGACTCGACGAGCTACATAAGTTTTTCTCGACTCGTTTTACCCGATTATGGATTTTTAAGAACTCGTTACTACCGTCGATACCTTGGCCGCGCATGTATATCGTTAACATCTACGGTGGTTACATGGCTTATATGTAAAGGATTCTACGCAGTTTGAGACTCATTGACATCGAGTTTGGAAGTGTATCTCGATTTGAACATTTCGTCGTCGTGGCAACGTCATCAGCCAAACCAAGGAGTAAGGCAACAGATAGCTGGCCGTGCGTTATTGTATTTGTCATCTATAACAGTGGCATGTCAATTTTGTATACATCTTGTACAACAGTTTTGGTGCACGGCAAGTATCTCGTCAATCTTCAGTCCTCAACAGGTTACTTAAGATCCCCTTAGATCCTTTACATCTTCTATTTTCTTTCTTTTATCTAGACTCTCCTTTAGCGCGATTCCTAAAACCGATACTCTCGTCTAACGTTACTTTATAGAGCTCGTTGGTCCCGGCGCGAAATCGCGCGATTTGTAAGTCAGGCCGTGTGAGCATAGTCATCGATCGATGAGCATCGCTTATGGAATACTATCGACACGCGCTTTGTTCTCCTTCCTTTTTAGTGTACCCTAATAGTAGGATTTTTTGTTCAGGTCTTTATTAGTATTCTGTCTTTCTAGGTTGTATAGTGATTTTCTATTAGTTGTAAAGTTAGTTTTTCGTTTGATTCTATCCTTTAGGTATTTAGTTATCCTTCCTATCGTAGTTTTGGTTGTATAAGTTTTCCGTAGTAGTAACCTTCCATCTTATGTAGTACCTCGTGTGGACGCGCGTTTATATTGTCACTACTCAGTACCGATTGTTGATCATTTAGTGACAACCGAGTACCTTTGCCGTGACATTGCTACTGTTATATCAATAAACGCACCGACAGTTATCCAGCCGCGCAAGGGGTACGCAAACACAGGGGACACTGCAAGTAAGAAGTTTACTGTTTTATTTTCTTTCCTAGTTTTGGGACTCCCAGGCGAAATTGCCACTTTTGCGTCCCTTCCAAAATAATACATTTTTTGTTATCCTGCCCCAACTATTCTTTTATCGGTTTTTAAAGCTTCTTTTTTCGTTCTTCTTTATTGCATTGTCCCGTGTATTGTCTCCTTTATCAAATCCCGCAGCGCATTTTTTTCAGCGCTTCAACTTTGCTGTATTGTTTTTTGCAATGGAACCCTCAACATCTTCATCGCTACTGCGCACTGCGAGCCATCGCGCACGGTCTCTACCATCAGACGCGCACGCGCATGTAACATCCAGCGCATCTTCTACACAGCTTTTTAACATTCGCAACGCGGTGCGGCAGCAAGCTGGCAAGAAGCAAGGCGTATTATAGCGCATGCAACAACGAGCTGCAGCTGCGTCAAATCATAGAGCGCGTAGAATATCAGCGCGATTTAGTACATCTAGCGCAGCCTGCTCCCAATGCACCATTACGCCCCAACCCATCGCCATCTATGTTTGCGCCAGCCTTGCCAATGCTAGAGGACACGGTTTTGCCGCACACGGTAGAAGAGCTTACGCGTTTCAGTTGCGCACAGTATTCAACTTTATTGTTAGTTCAGGTTGCGCGCGCATAGATCAAGCGCAGCAAGTCCAGCAGGCAGTACAGTCTCCATCATAGGAGCAACACCTAACCGCACGCATAATATTCCACGCCGGTCAGCTTAAAAGCGTTTTGGGCCGCGCTAACCGTGTTTTTCTAAGTATTGCCACGTTTTTAACGCGCAATCCTAAAACTAGCATACGCTATACGGTGCTTATGGGGTTCATACATGTAATACAGCACGCTAGTACCGCCATCGCAGTCCATCGCGACACTATAGCGGAATTGCTGCTCTCGCGCGTTTTTCAGAGTCTTCAGGATCAGCAACAGTTCCAAGATGCGTTGAACACCTATCAAATTGATGAAGACATTCTGAGGCAACATCTTATGGCTGCATCAGCAGCCATCGCGCATGCTACGCGCTTGACGCTTACCTTGGAGGCGTATCAATTGGACTACGTTCTGTCGCGCCACTCTAGAGAGAGTCTATTGCCGACCGGGACTATCATCGACTCCTTGTACCACCTGAGCCGGGAAATGTCCCATTCTGTCCAGGGAATTACATCCAGGCGTTACGTTACTGGCAGAGCAGTTATTGCGATGCGCTCCAAGGTGCCCTGACAGAGAATTATCTCCGTATTGTTGAGACAGAAGGACCATCTATCCCTCTGCAGAAGCCACACGTTAGTCAAGCCGAGCACCAGGACTTTGAGCAGCAGTTCATTGCCACAGCACCCGCGCAGGTCATCAGCGCGAAGGAGCAGGAAAAGTCTCTCTCTAGCCACGAACAGCAACCCACGGAGTTTGAAAGCTCACGATCGCCAACACCGTTACCGCCGCCGCTAGAGGCTCAGTCATGCAATACCCCGTTTCAGCCACCTCCCACCATTATTATTATAGACGTAAGACCAAGAAGTCGCGCGCGAGTGCGCAGAGCCCGTAGCCGTACCATCCGGTTGCGCGGGAGGCTGGACTAGCGTCCATTCAACCACCATCGCACTTCGCGCAGGAGGCTGAGCTGTCTCTGAAGAAAGATCAGAAGAGCGGGAGTATGGAAGAACAACCGTCGGATTTGATCGAGAGTACATCGGAGTCGCGTGATTTAGCACGACAGGAGGATAGGCCGACGATGTCGAGAAAGACAGAGAGCGTGCAGAGCCAGGAAGGCAGTCAACTGTAGACGCGTCGAATATCTTGTGTCTTCTGTGAGAGCGAGAAGTACTACAGTGCAGAATGTCATGTGGTCAGAGTCGAAGGCTAGCGATCGTGCAGGAAAAGGACGTCTGCCCTGTATGCTTGTGGAGGCACTACGATCGATGCGCAAGCGAGAATAGGGTAATAACCGTAGAGGCGCCGGTCATCATCGCGCGTTTTGTTGGCATAACAGCGGGATTGTTACGGAGGGTTTGAGCGCGAGCGAGTTTTATACCTGCTTAGCCAAAATTACTTATCGCCCAGTACCATCGGGCAGCTTCGTCACTTCGCAGCGCGTTACGCTAACATCGCCTCCACGTTGCGTGCTTGCGAGTGAGTTTTGATTTAAGGTGAGCAAGTGTGTGGCGGCGTGCAGGATTTCTTGGATCATACCACGTAAACATTGTTCGATATTTTCTCCATTTTGACCTCGTAAACAATTTTTTGTTACAGTTCTACAACATCCAGCGGTGTGTCGAGGCCGTTGTCGAGCATGCGTTTGTGTTTGAGTTATGGGTCGATGGGAATGGTCCAGCCGAATGGGGTCGAGCAACATCACGATCCAGCACGAACTACACTTGCCGCCATGTACATACTTATATTTAATCCCAGAGCAAGTACTTGAAGACTTAGTTAGTTAATTGTATTTAATTGCATTTAATCTTTAGCTTAGTTTCATTTAATTTTCGTATTTAATCCTTTTGTGTTTATCGTAAGTTAGTTATATGTGTACGCGTTTATTTGTTAACGCGGGGCGGGTTCTCTTCCTGTCACTTCTCGTTCCTTGATGCGCATTCTCGCGGCACCGATGTGGGTTATTTTTTGTATCGTCAAGGCTTTACTAGGTGGTCCTCTCTGGTTCCCAGCGTTATCACGTAACCACCTTATCGAACGTCCAAGCAGCTGTTTCGGGGGGAAGTGTCGCGGCTCAGCGATGCGAGCAGCTCCTCGAAACAGCGAGCCGGGAGCGCTGGTTGCCGCACTGCCAGTCGCGCTGCTATTTTCGCGGCTGGACCTCTTCCGCTGGCGCGCTGCCAAGCAAAGGGCTATATATAGCCGCGCCCAGAGCGGCTGTATTCTTGTCCTCGGTTCATTGTCTTCTCTCGAGTGTCGTTTATTGATTGAGTTCTCCTTATCCTTGGCAGCTTCTGGCAGCTCCCGCATGAATGTTTTGTGTAAGCGGTCGAGCATGTAGTTGGATTGGGATCCAACGGTTCGCTCGTGGATTGAGGATTCTAGCAAGTTCCATCCGCGGGAGTGAAGAGGTACGTACCGTTCCGTACGGACCAGGCGTCGTGCGGTGGACATGAGAGGAACCCTGAGTACGTTCGCTGAAGGAAATGTCTTCTGGGCCATCGGTGGCGCGGGGTATCGCGGCTCGCCCCGCGTCGTAAGGGTTTAGTATTTTCTTGTAGTTTTAGTAGTATGTTTAGTTTAGTAGTTTATTTTGTGTTATTTAAGATAAACTTGTGTGATGTATTATTTGTGTGAGATCTCTTGCGTTCTAGTCGCGCTTATTTTTAGTATGCGGGTAGGGGTAGTTGCGACACGGTCGCGCAAGCAAGAGCTCAGCTTGTTCGAGCGTTTGTAACATCTCAGGAACACGGGATCGGGTCGTATGTGGCGAGCGGTGAAAGGTGCTGAGCCCCTAGGAGCCGCAACAAGGTGCGTCTTACAGGGGTGAAATTAGCGTAAATGGAAATGTATGAAAAACCACTAGATTGTGTGCGGACCAACATAATATCTTCAGCCAAAGCGGCACTCCGAATCCGTTGATTTTGCCCTTAAAAAATTGAAGTCGGTTACAGACCACCTCCTCTTTTCAAGCACGACCATATTCTTTGAAACTAAAATTCTTTTTATAGCTACGGCATAAATATATGAGATATTTATAAGACATATTATTATTTGTTCATTATCTATTTTATTTATAATGAGTGCTAACGCCCTATAAAAAGCCGCACTGCTTTTCTGCCTGAGAATGAACAAAGATCAATTTGTTTTTAAAAACTGCTGGTTTACATGATGTTAGCACTTATTATTTGAATGTAAGCCTTAGGATTCGCAGAGAGTTTGCGATGAATGCGAAACGGCTCTTAAGTCTTTGGTGATCGCTGATGCTGATAAAAAAGCCACCCTCACTTTTACGGAGACGAGCTTGCAAAAAAGTTGAGTTTCGGAAGTTGAGTTTTAATGCGTGGAAAGTTTTGTGGTGCAATCAGTACGTCGTCACTACAACAATCGACTCGTACGCATAGCTAAAACGTCATCGCAACGATCCACTCTGAGTTCTCCATCGGACGGCCATCAAATTAAAAGTTCAGAAAACAAGTAGTCTTTATAGTTCCGTAAGATCTGGCTTAATGAGGAGTTGAAAGAAGTAAGATCTGAAGTTACATTGGGTCCACTGCGCACAACCAATGTGCAGGCAAAGCGACCATTGTTGCGGTGGCATTTTGCAAAAATTATGACAATGTTAGTAGTAGTTGTTCCGAAAGTTTCTCCCGATTTCTAGTTCCCTTGTTTTAACGCAGCTAGTTTTTCAGAGTTATGTACTTGTTGCAACTGAATATTATCTGAAAGCAGTTTTTTTGCTCTTTCTAACTCTCATTAACGCTTGACAAAACACCTTTTCAGTGATGAAAGTTTAAGCCCCGAAGCCAAACTATTAAAACGCAGTCATGCTCAAGCAAAGGTTTTCGTGAACAGAATTCCTACAGTAATCGTGAACTTGGATATGTAATATTTTATAATGGATCAGGATGAATGGGCTAGCATATGCACACTTTGCCTCCAACAAAGCGAAGTCTTACTTTTCAAATTTTTTCTCAAATGTGGAAGACAAGCTCAGTTTTTTGAAAAGTGGCAACAATCTACGTATAGCGAAGGTGGCGTACTCAATAATGCATATGACAAAGTAAAGCGAAAGCAAGCGCAAACCACCGGCCAGTTGGCTTTCTTCGTTCGCGACAGCAGAAAAAATCAAATGTTAGAAAGTCGAACTACTTGCGCGCGCCGAAGATGGCTCAAATAATGGATTTTTTGATTTGCTCGTAGAAATTTCTGTGCAGCAAAGATATCTCAAATTCTCTCTAGCCATGGAAGAATCTTTGAAGTATAGGCTACTTAGTGGTGGCAGCCAAATATGTCCGCGTATCCTTATATGGAAGCATTAGAACGTCAAGTGGATGGTTTTGAAGGAAACTGCAAAATTCTCCATATTTTCTCTTTTCCCATGCTTGCTTTCTTTATATGGCACTAGCTGGCTTACCCGGCTCCGCCGTATCCGGACCAAACTTGGCACACATACACTTCGGGCCCCGGCGGGTGTCACAGTCCACTTTTCGTTATCGATCGATGTCGATTTTACCGATTTTTATCGATTTTTTGCAGAGTTCACCTACAGGGCTAGGAGTTGGCACAGGGGGGGGGGGAAGTGAGCATGGGGATTCCGAATACAATATTAGTTTTCAGGATCGTCCATTACTTTTATCGATTTTATCGATTTTTTTTGTAAAGTTTGACCTGCGGGGCTGGGAGTTTGCACAGGGGGTAATCGAGCATGCAGATTACGATCGGAATTCCCATGCTCGATTACCCCCCTGTGCCAAATCCCAGCCCCCTAGGTGAACTCAGCAAAAAAATCGATAAAAATCGATAAAATCGATATCGATCGATGACGAAAAGTAGCCTATGACACCCGCCGGGGCCCGTAGTGTATGTGTGCCAAGTATGGTCCGGATCGGTTAAGAAATGGAATTTTCTATTCGGAACATACGTACAGACATACATACAGACAGACAAACAGACATTCAGCTTTATATATAAGATACAGTACTTGTGTGATAGATGTAACCTTGCTTGATCCAACAAAATTTGATCTTCGCAAAAATGTTGATTTTGCAGGGAGTTATAACATTCTTAATGAGAGAATCTGCAAATCAAACAGAACTTTTGAAACAACCTAGTATGATAGTAACCTAGTTTATGCAAACAAATTTTCAAGTTCAGGGCAGAACATTAGGAGCGCCAAAAATCGGGTCATATGGCAGTGCTTAGCCGGTCGCCTATGGTCGTGCTCCGTGTCAGCATCAGCGATCACGGGAAGCTGACTCGAGCGCTTCCGGCGCAATCATCGCAAATGCTCAGCGAGACTTGAGGGCTTCATCAGAGACAAGTAAGTGCATGAAATTCTGTGAACCAGCACTATTTTGAAACACTTAAACTCTTTATGCATTTTAAAGTTAGAAATGCTGTACATTTCTTCTTATAGAAAGGCGAACTTTCAGTTCTAACAAATGTTTCATACTTTGATGCCGTAACCACAGGAAAACTTTTAGGCTCAAAGAATTTAGTACTGCCTGAAAAAAGGTGCTTTACATGCGACCAGCCTTTCGAACAAGTTCTTTGAGTCTTCAATTTTTCTCCGGCTAAAATCGATGAACTTGGGAGCCACTCTAGTTGAAAATATAACTTTGAAATCTAAAATAGTGGTTTTTCAGGCCATTTCATTTACTTCAGGAAATTACCGTGGTTATAGTGCGGATAGCATAGGTTTTATAGCTAAGACTAGCATCGAAGATGATCCGGTCATATAATGAAAAAAAATGACGATGGATGGACCAAAAACGATTCGAACATCTTAGAGTGAACTTTGGAATTTTCGATCCGTACATGTGCCAAACCACCAAAGAGATAGTGTGATAAAGCTTTTGTGTAAATCAGCTGCGTCAACAGTTGGGGTTTGCGGAACCAGCAATCGCAAGCGTGTACTAACAAGGGAGGGATACCAACATTAGTCGGCGATTGAAGATGAGATGTACATCAGTAGACGCACATTTAAACGCTGATTTCAAATCTGCTTTTCTTTCTTGCGAAATAAGTTCTCGATAAAAGTTATGAGCGTGTGAATGTCCAAATTTGCCACGTTTGGGTGGCCTAAAATTGGCGAAAACCTACACAAAAACACCAGAAAGTGGAAAATCAGTTTTGTATCAAGTATATTGTTTGCAAGGAAGAACAAAGCCGGTAAAGAACTCGCATAGGTATTGTTTTAGAGCTATTCGTTGATTTTAAGCCACTCACTCGATGCTTGGCAAATTTGGACATTTCAACGGTCATAACTTCTTTCGGAAACCCACTCCGCAAAAAAGGAAGCAGATTTGGAATTAGCGTTCAAAGACGCGTTCAGTGATATACAAATCATCTTCAAACGCCGCCTAACGTTGGTATCCTTCCCTTGTAAGACGATCATGGATGGCGGTAGCCCGAATGTTGAAAAGTTGAGGCGCCCGCACTACGAGTGAGGCTGGATATCTATGTAGTCTAATTATTAGGTTGATAAGAAAATTCTTCTATATTGTCAAATTAATCTGCTTATTCTCGTATGCATGTACATGCGCGAAGATTTGCAGCTGGACATTCTCTCGCATAGTTAATATTGAAGCAAGTGGAAGAAGACCAAGATCAATGGGGACGAGTTTGCCATTTTCAATTACATGGTTTTTTTTTATAAAACTTAAATTCCATACAAATTGTGCTTGTAAATATGTAAGCATATGTGGTTATGAATTAAGTACGTGGGGTTTTATTACATTTAGAGAAGTTGAAAATCGAATTATCTTGAAAATCTATACGTCAAATTTTCGCCTAAATTTTCGGAAAACACTATAATGTTTGTGCTTGCAGTAATTTCGTAGAGATTGCTTTCCTCTATCAAACAGTGTGCAGCGTGCCTTAGTGTTTAAACTAAAACAAATTTTTGTCGATATGTCCGAGACCTTTTTCCAACCAAATAGTTAACCTTACGTCACTTTCTGGGAAACATGGGTACTAAAAGAAGGCTTTTTTTTAAAAAGCCAGTCCCTGAGCACGTCACAATGTCGTGGACAATATTTCTTCGAACGCGAAACTCTTTTAGGTTTTTTGAGTAATAATGGAAGTTTACCAGACAGGGTAGTGGTTACTTCCAATAAGACACAAGGTTGAATTTTATTTTGCTTTTTTTCAAAAAATAACTTCCATTCTCTCCTCCAAATCAAATTTTTTTTACATGGAAACCTATTCCAGACATCCCAACACAGCTGTTCGGATAAATTGGATGCTCTGCTATCTCTATGCATCGGAGGTGTGCTGGTGAATTTCTTTGCTGAAAAGGGTCTTGAGAGTGCGTGCACCTGGCCCCAATTGCACTCACTACTGAATGCACCGCTTTGCAGGCTGTAGCTCCGCCCGCAGTCAATCTGTGAGTCTCTTCGAAAGAGCAAGACTTACTCTACACGATGGTGCGCAAAATGGGATCAAAAGAAGAGACTAAGAAGTCCTTAACATTTGAAAAAAAAGGTAGGCGCAGCCTTGGTAGACTAAAAATTTTCCAAGCAAGGTCAAGCAAAGCTCCATTCGTTACCAGTTTTATACCAGGAGCTCAGAACTGACAATTTCCTTGTAATAATTATTTTGAGCTTTCAAGGCTGTTTAGGTGTTGATAAGGGCCTTCCCTTTAATCACCACTGCGCTTTTCAGCACATTCTCGCAATCTCCAGGATTTCTTATGCTCAAGTCTCGCTCTTTCGAATATGCTTACTGAGAGACTCACAGATTGACTGCAGGCCGGCTACAAGCATGCAAAGCTGTGCAAGTCAGTAGTGAGTGCAGGTGGGGTCATATGCGCGCACTCTCAAGACCCATTTTCAGCAAAGAAACTCACCAGCACACCCCCGATGCATAGAGGATAGCAAAGAACATCCATTTTATCCAAACAGCTGTGTTGGGATGTCTGAAATAGGTTTTCATGTGAACATATTTGATTTGGAGAAGGGAACTGAAAGTTTTTTTTTGAAAGCAAAATAAAGTTCAACTCGTGTCTTATGGGAAGTAACCACTACTGAATTATTGTGCTCAATGAGCTCTACAGAATGGTATGCTTATCTATCCGGTAAACTTCTGTTTTTGTTCCAGAAAAAGACCTAAAAGAAAGTTTTTACATTCGAAGAATATTGTCCGTGACACTGTGACGTGTCCAGGAAGCTTTCAATTTTTTTCTATATCCATGTTTTTCCAGAAAGCGTGACGTGTGAATTGTAGCTCTCTAAAAGTTCTATCATCTCATGCAATCCGATAATTTTTCGTCTTGGTTGTCCATCCGAAAATGAGCGATAAAAAGGAAGCCGGCTTATCTTGAACTTTTTTCTGCCAGTGTACTTGCAAAAGTTCAATCGATTCCTTTAACCTCCGATATAGAATTTTCCTCTTTCTAGCAGCTGTGTTATAAATGAAAAATTCCAAGCTGCTAAGGTGTTCTCTTCACAAGCATGCATGGCGAATATTCGAGGTCCAGAACTGAAACCCGATCCAATTTTCACATGCTACAGACTCAGACGCGTATTATCAAAATCTTCAATCAAGTCATCATTCAGGAAAACTGCATGATCTTAGGATTTTCGTGCCATCTCTCAATACGAAATAGCTGACAATAGTTAAGGATCTACAATATCATCCAGTTGGTTCCCAAAATTTCAAGTTCAAGATGTTGATTATCGTGTTATCTTCTCTACCACTCAAGACAGTAGCCCAGGATTTCCGTTCGGGGAGAGCTTGTTGAAAAAATTTCTGATGAAGGTGCGTGGCTTTAGCCACGCACTTCGAAGATTTTTTGATAGGCTTCCTAAAATTTTTGCGGATTCCTAACCGCGAAATTCTAGAAGAAGGGGACGTGGCGCCAACCCCCGAAGAAATTTTTTTAAGGCAAATTGAATCATTAAAAAATTCAAAATATTATTTCGATTATTTACAAGTATGAACACGTCACTTGCACAGTATAACTCTGTAGGTTACTTACGAATTGACGTTACTGCAATCCGGAGCTTAAATTTCTGCCTTCAAACTTCTTCTACAATGCCCTCAGAAGCACTAAGTAAAGTCAAGGCATTATTTTTACGAAGAGGAGTCCGTACTAAATGGTTACAACATTTTAGAGATCCTAGCATTTACGTATAATCACGGAAATCATCCTGCAGGAACTGATTGCGACAAGCATCAAAGCTAATGTGGCTAACCACATTTTTCACAAGAATCATGTGCTAACATGCAACACAAGCTGTATCCACTATCTAGTAAATAATTTTTTTTATTTATTTAAATAATTACTGTCAAAAATCTAAGTGAGGTAGCACTTGGAAGCTATTTTGGAATTGAGTAACACCATTATTACGTTGCATTCATGATTCATTCATGATTCGAAAAAGAAGCAAAGGCAGCTTTGTGAACACTTGTGAGTATTTCGTATAAATTTATCTTGTGTAAAGAATGCTTCCACTATATCTTGAGGTCATAATGACGAAGCATAAAGGGTTTTAGGGCAGAAACTGAAGCTTAGGCTTCTGATTAAGTTAATGTCGGATTTGCTTCAGCAGCAAAAACTCAGGTTTTTTCTTATGCTCACGTCAAAAAGCATAAAGAAGGTAGACGAAATCCCGTCGCTTCCAGTCCAGCTGAGAAACTGCGGAATTTCCTACTCAAAGCAGGTTTCTGGAGCGAAATACATGTGAACGCGTTTTCATCATGGTCATCATCATTTTCATCAACGCATCTTGATATATTGCGAGTCTTCGAAGCTTTAGAAAGTCGTCCAGTTGCCATTTCAACTGAGTGCAAATTCTTTTTGGCATCAGTGACTTTTGTTATCCCTACCTGGCACGTAGCTGGGAATCACTGGGACGCCAATAGCATAAGCGGAGCCTTCAAACAAACCCGTCGAATGTGCACCAATTATGTTTTTCAATCCAATCGCCTCAAACACCGCTGAAAAAGCTAACTATTTCAAAATATCCACAAAATCAAACTCTTTAACGTACGAAAGCCGGAGAACTCGAACAGCTCCGTGATGCCGACATCAAAGTTTTCAGACTTCAATTGCTGCAGCAATTGATCGTCATTGAGGAGCGCTGCAACTTTACAGAGATTATGACTGAATACCAATGTGAGACACCTACTTCTCGCAATGGCCTTGAAAAATTCCTTCAACATAGGTATACCCTGAAAACGCGGAGTAACATTATAAAATCAGAAGATTGCCATGACATAGCACAACTACTTCTTATTGCTCTTACGTAGTACATACTTTGAAAAATGATATTGGATTCGAAACGCTGTCCGTCCACTTGCTTTCGTGATCTTTCAGCATCTTGGCTACCAATGGAACAAGGTCTTGTTGAGGCTCCACTTGAATTAGTCGTGATCTTTTAGTGCCATTGTTCGGATGTGGTGCAAGCACAGGCTGTAGTGTCACCTAAAATATGAGCTAGGAAGTTCTAATAGTTTCTTCTTCATGACATTTCCTTTGTTCATGAGTTTCTGACTTTGCATGAGTAATCACTGTTTCGTATTAGGTAATTCTTTGTGATTGTGCAATTCAATTTGTGAGAATCGAAGAATCTTTTTTAAGAACTGACCACATGGTGCCCGGCATCCACGAGAACATCAGCAATTTTTCCCATAAAATTCATGTGGCTGTACGCCAACTTGGGATTGACGATAAGGATTTTGTACGAATCACAGGAGTGGACCACAAATAGCAGTAGGGCAAGCGACAGCATGTCTACAGCTAAAATTAATGAGAAAAGCTACCATGGCAAAGAGTTCGATGAAGGAGAAACATGTATGTGAATGAGTGCACAGTGATTCTTTCGAAGGAGATGGTAGGGTGAAGTGAAAAGTGAGAAGTTTACAGCTCTTTGTGGACCTGCTCACCAGAATGGATATTGACAGACAAGCACCGCAAACTCTTTATAATTCGCGTGACCTTGTTCAAATTCTAGATTAGATGTTTTGTACCGCTAGTGTAATATTGAACGTCTTTGATTTCGAATTTCGAAGATTTTGTAGTGTTTGTTGCAATTTGCTTTGTGCAGTTCCATTGAAACTGAATGCTCTAGAGAGGTCATTTCAAGAAGCGGTGAAAGGCAATTTTAGCTGAAAAATAAGTTTTAAACATTTATTGCCTTATATTTTACTAGCTGGCATACCCGGCTCCGCCGTATGTTCCGAATAGAAAATTCCATTTCTTAACCGATCCGAACCAAACTTGGCACACATACACTTCGGGCCCCGGCGGGTGTCACAGTCCACTTTTCGTTATCGATTGATGTCGATTTTATCGATTTTTTTTGCAGAATTTGAGCTAGGGGCTGGAATTTGGCAGGGGGATGTAATCGAGCATGCTGATCACCCCCACGGGGGTGATCAGCATGCTCGATTACCCCCCTGTGCCAAATCCCAGCCCCGTAGCTCAAACTTTGCAAAAAAATCGATAAAATCGATAAAAGTAATCGATAATCCTGAAAACCAATATTGTATTCGGAATCCCCATGCTCACTTACCCCACTGTGCCAACTCCCAGCCCCGTAGCTCAAATTTTGCAAAAAATCGATAAAATCGATATCGATCGATACGAAAAGTAGCCTATGACACGCGCCGGGGCCCGAAGTGTATGTGTGCCAAGTTTGGTCCCGATCGGTTCAGAAATGGAATTTTCTATTCGGAACATACGTACACACAGACAGCCAGACAGACAGACAGACATACAAACAGACATTCAGCTTTATATATAAGACTAGCGACCCTACGGGTCGCTAGCAAGCGGGTAGGGCACACCCATAAATAAACGTCTTTCATACCTATAATTTCCTCAAGTGAAATTTCAATTTATCAGTACATGTATTGCCACAACCGCTCAAAAGTAACATTTTCAGAGATATTTCAATAGGAGGAAAGTGGATCATATCGTGCTAAAATTTTGTCTTGCCCCAGTCATCGCTGTACAGCTTCATTTCGCAATGTCACTCTCGCACTCACGCGTACAATCTGGAAAGAAAAGTCGAATTCACCCAGTGCAAAAGCTCCCAAAAGCGAGATCTTCGAAGATTTTCTCAAAATTTGGCGGAAAAGTGGACCATATCGTGCTAAAGTTTTGTCTTGCCCCAGTCATCGCTGTACAGCTTCCTTTCGCAATGTCACTCTCGCACTCACAATTACAATCTGGAAGGAAAAATCAAATTCACCCAGAGCAAAAGCTCCCATAAGCGAGATCTTCGAAGATTTTCTCAGAATTTGGCGGAAATGTGGAAGCATAGTGAATACTGAGATCGAATGTGAGCGGATCAAATGGTATGTTTCTATAACTAACTTTGCATTGGCACGCGCTTGCGTCTTTCAACACACCCATTGCAGCAGCAGAGCGTACCCTGCGTGTCGTGGCCTCTCGTTCGCGCTAGGGCCTCTGCGTCCTCTTGACCTCATGATCTCACCGTCGCGTCTCTACACAATAAGGCCCCGTTCGGAAACTGACGTCTATTCAAAACACCCGCTGAAGCATACATGTGGGCGGACCATCCTCGCCGTCTCGTTTTTTGGGATCGGGTTTATATTATAGGAGAGGATAGGGTTAGCGCGGCAATTAGACGATGCATTCACCGAGCTGAACTGCAGAATGATGTAATATTGGTTGAGGTACCGAAAGATAACATTAAGAAGCAGCTAGTTCGGAATAGACTCTACGATTACGAATGCATAGTAGATGAATGCATCGTATGAACGTACGGCAATGTTGGGGATTGTGCAAAGGCAGGTGTGATATACCAGTTGGAATGTTTGAGCTGCCAAGACTGTTACATAGGAGAGACGGGTAGAGCGTTGGGTGTAAGATTAAAGGAACATTTGGCTAGCAAAAGACGTGGGATATTGACAACACCGTTGGAAAGAGGCAAAGCTAAGGCACATGCTGGAAATGACTTTAAAGTCAAATGTACCATTCTGTCTTACGAAACTGAGATTTGCGCAAGAAAGATCCTTGAGGCAGCATGGATACTTACGAGGAATCCTAGAATGAACGCTAAGAATGAATGCGTGTCAATCAACAGTGATCTCTTGCCGTGCATACAGCTATGCAATCTGAACAGCCGCACATAAATACCCTTGACTCACTGGGTGACACTCAGTGACGTCCGCTATTGTCCCATTGTGCGGACTTACTGGTATGCGGTGGAGTTAAGGTTAGCTCGTTTCACGACTTTGATGGTTTCCCGCTGGCTGCTATCCTCCGATGAAATCTAGACTAGCACTTGTGGAGGAGGCTCTTGGCGGTGTACTGATCAGATCCAAAAACCTATAATCTACGTTCAGACCTCTTGAAAAAGACGAGCCCGTGGAAACGTCGGTCGAATAAACATCCACCATGAAACCTGGTTTTACGACAACCAATTACTGACACATATCAAAATGCCCAGGTTCAAATATAAGAGAGTTTTTGATTTACTATAATATAAGTGTTCTTTGGTGCATCCCAATTGGATAATGTTACAATTTTGATTGAGTACTGCCAAAAAGATTTCCAAAGATGCAGTGAAATGAGGAGTAGCCATCACACATTCTTCTTTCTAACTTGGTCTCAAGATCTTGACTCTTCTTAGCTTAGCAAAGTTTGAAAAAGTCTCCAAAAGATTTCTGTGAAGTTTCAATTTTCGCAAAAATTAATAGACTGATTTTTCTTTTGTGTTAATTCAAAATAATGAATTTTATGAAGATTTCAATGTAGATTTCTCAGCGAAACACCATGGCCGGTAGTAATCTACCCTAGCTGGTGTCAACGTAGATGCCGGCAAGTAGGCACACTCGCGGGAAGTTGCGATCTCCAGCGGCAACTCGAGGAGTGATTGTAGGTTCTAATAATCTTTATATAACCGTGGTACGCAATCATTTCGCACATTAAATTTTGATGACGCAGACAGTCGCAAAACTGCTACAATGCGCACAATCGAACCTAAGTGCGTTAACTTAGAAAGCCACTACGCTAACCATTCGAGCATTCAGACAATATTGCCGTTTGCACCAGCAATAGGAGGAACGCACGGGTAAGTGGCCGCCTGTGAGGAGGATCAATACATTGCGTGAGAGTCTTTGACCTGAAAGAACAGCTGAAGAGAGGGCGAAATCGGTGCAAACGAGATTTAGAAGGGATTGCTAAAAAAAAGTTTCTTTATGGTTCTAAGGCATTATTGAATTTTTCCTCTGTAAGAAAATCGTCGTTTGAAAAAATAACTTTTATAATGAGAAAAATGATAGTTCTATGATAGAGTAGAATTTTTTGATTCTTTCGCTTGACGTAAATTGTGTGATATTGCCGTATTACCCAATTTTACAAACGCCGTCGGCAAAGGTGCCAGCACCGCGACGTGGTAGGGGCACATCGAGATGCCGGCTTCCTCTCTCAAAAGAGCACGATATTTCGCTCTGCTCTTTGACCTGCGGGCAGCTGCCAGCTCGCGGATTTTGACGAGGTGCCGGCAGGTTGCCGGCAACTGACCTTGCGAAGTTGCCGGCAGCTCCCCCCGCGCTTCCCGAATTGTCCCACAGGATTTCTTACAGGACCCCAGAGGATTTCTGGGACCGCAAATTTTAATGGAGGTTTCTATAGGGTTGAAGCGGCATCTCCATCGAGAAAATTTTATGGAAAAAGTCTGGGGCATCTTAAATTTGGGGCTTTAATTTCTGGCCACCTCACGGAAAGGTGCCAGCGACCTGCCGACGAGACCTGTCGCCAGGTCAGGCAATACTAAAGACCCATGTGTCCATAAATTATGTCGATAAATCATATTCAAAAAATTGTAGCTTCTTCAGATGAACAGCGCGGCAGCGGTAAGAAGCATCAAAACTGTTTCTTACCCCTCTTTTAGAAAGTATCAGGTTGTCCCATAAGTTTTTTCATTCTGAACTTTCAAATTTTGCTTTTAGCGGCTCTGTGTTCCCCGCAAACATGTGATTATATAGGTTATTCACTCAGAAATACCGTCAAAAATTGCAACCTTGTAGGTGCCTAGTTCTTGAGAAACATCAATTTGAATCCAAGTACGAAAACACTTATGGGGCAATCTAATGATAGCTTATCTGGATTTCAATATCACCTCGTGGAAGGGGGTGCATATGATTTCAAAGGTCTACATGTTTTCAGGGCAAAGAATCGTAATACCTATAGAAGAGCTAGAGCAACATGACGTCATTCGACCTCGTCAGTCGACACCTTCGGCCAATTGACGTCTTGTCCGGCCCATGAGCGGCAGGTTTTCGTCATGTTCTGCGTTTTCATTTTGTTTCTTTTTTGTGCCTACACTTGTCGATTCGTTCATTTTTTCCCGACTGATCTCGCTTTCCTCCTGAAGTGATTTAATCCTCTTGCTCCGATTTGCCCCATTATTGATCATTTTTGCGGTTGACGTTTTGGTATTGAGCATTGCATTGATTTCTAGCGAGCAACAGAAGATCAAATATGGCGCGGTAGCGCTCACAAAAGATCCAAGAGCAAAAGGGAATTTCTCAAAACTCAAACACGCAAGAGAGTGGACTTAGTGCTAAGGTGGGTACGCAGAGGGGCGACTTTGCCCAATGTCTGGTTAGGATCTGCTTGCATTTATTTACGAGGTGAACAGAGGCCTCAAAATTCGAAAAAAAGTAAACGCTCGATTTCATGTGGTTTTTAGAGTTTGGAAGTCGGACAACATGACGCACAGTGTAGTGGTATCGGGATTGCAAGACATCTGAATGTCGGGATTATCTCCGAGCTAAAATTGGGGTTATTAATTTCAACGCTACAGATGTGGACTGCTACCCCGGAGGTTTTCTGAACGGCAAACGGATTAATTCGAGGCTTCCGCTTATTAAAATAGTCATGCCTTCGACCTTCTATTGGAGGACTTTAGCCAGCTCACGCTTTTTACGTCACGCGCGGTACCCGAACGTCTAACGGAGGAGCATGACGTAGTAGGAGCGGAAGCGTGAGTTTAAGCGGAGGCAAGAGGCCCGTGAGCGGAACAAAGGTAGACCCACGCGGAGCTGGGTGGTCTAGAGCTAACTCAAGCGTGCGTAGGAATAAACTAGGACTGCGTGGAAAACGCATGGCACGGCAATCAAGGAATCAATGAACTTCCTTCGATAAAGTCGGGATTCCTGACTTCTGAAAAATTTCTAGCAAGTCGTTGGAAATCGTTTTTGCACGTTTAACGTTATCATATCTCACTACTTTGCTAATTATTTATTACTATTAACACGATATAACTTTATTTCTCTCTATTGCATTTCCAAAAAAATGGTGGTCGACTCGAACAAATACGCTAACTCCAACGACCGCAGCGATGCAAGCGGACAGAAACGCTCTCTTTGCCTTAGTGATAATTGTCATTGTGGTAGGTCAGACCATTTCACAAATTAGAAGACCCTAAGAAGGAATTATTTCAGCTTCTATTCATATACTATCTGCTCAAGAAAAGAATTTTTGTGTGCGGAACACCAAACGCGCCGCCAGAGCAGCAGAGAGTCAACCATGTCTAAGATCTCATTCGATTCACTCGATCTCTGGACTAACAGTTCACAGTTTCTGTGTTTTGGATAAATAAAAATAAGAGAAAAAATTATACGTGTTATTTAAAGTTGAAAGTCAAAAGTTCTTTTTTTTTTCAAAGTCAGTTCACATAGAGATCAGATTTCAACTTTGTCTTTCAAAGTTGAATCTGATCCCTATGTGAAGCTCAAGAGCTCTCAAAGTTGGGAGTTCGGGGGGGGGGGGGGGGGTAGGCAATGGAGGGCGTCGTGCCGGGGTCCGGCCAAGGGGGGGGGGTCGCATCCGACGCGTGTGCCACAGCCCCACTTTACCCTGGTCAGGAGTCCCTCAAAAATAAATTCAATCATTTTCAACCCTTTTAGCACCAATAAGCAGACATTGTCTTCATAACTGAATTAGTTGACGAGCAAAGTAAAAGATTGCGAAATCGCTGCAGAGCTATGTACAGTTTGTTTTACGTACGATGAACACAAACGCAAAGGGGCGCGTATGATACTTATCTAAAACCACCGTTTCAGTAAAATTAACTTCTGCCCATATCAGCACAATGTCAAACATCTTCTGTGCTGGTATCTCTTATGCTATCAGACTCGTTTTCTCGCAGTCTCCCGCCCCTTTGAAAGTACTCTTTCAAGCGATAAAAAGTTAATTGAATTAATGTACCGTTTGGTTAGTGATCAACGAGACAATATGTAAGCCAATTCAATTTGCAGATTGATTGACACAACTTGTTATCTCTCAGTGAAACCTCTTCCAAGTTTTTCAAAACTCCTGGTGTTCGAATTTGAGCCAATTTTCTTGAAAACAACCATGATCGCACGCTTGATCTGGTCATTTCCGCAGTCCCGATTCCTCGAACGTACACGTCATGCCTCCCCCCGCAAACTCTAAACAGCGTGTAGTAAACATTTCCTTCGTTTTCGTTTCGAATGTTTCCTCCAGCTCTTCTGCGCAGACCAGGTTTTGCAGGAGTGACTTTTCCTCTTTTCGTTCATGACCATTTTTTTAGATAATCGCCGGAGGCAGGCGGTCCGCAAACTCGCGCTTTTCTGCAAGCGGTCAGCAGAATTTTGGGGCGTGGCCAAACCTTCAGAGAGCGGTACTTCCTTTACTGTCTAATGTTCTGCCAGCGGGCACAACACAGAATTTTCTGCAGGAGCTCGTCAAATAATGTCTTTCAGCAAACGCTGACCGAACTTTCAGCAGGCGCTCGGACTCTTTTTACGCAGTTTCGGGCATACGTCGCACAGTAAGACTCTGTGTGGCAGAGGTGTCACCGTTTTTAATTACTCAAGTTTGAGGTACTTTCTCTCAGCGGAAGTTACCTACGGGCTGTGCGCTCCCTCACAAAGGACCGTGCGGCCCTCAAAAATTTTGCTTTTTTCGCTGAAAGTGCGCGAGAATGCGGCCACTGCACCGCAGCCTATAGAAGAACCGCAATTGTTGCCCGAGCATTCGCTTAAAATTTAGCTAACATTCTTCCAACTTTCTGCAAGCGGGTCGCAAAAAATCAGCGAACTATCTTTCCGGTGCCCGCTTGCCCAAAAACGCTTGCCCTCGGCGATTATCTGAGTTGCTGCCATCGACTAATTGAACTTATTTGCAGTATATTCCAATTGATAATGTATAGGCCGTACCAGCGAGCATCGGTTGTGCGACGTCGCGCCTGCGGTAACTTGCGACGGTGCGGTCTGACGCGTGCGAGCTCTGCTACACGTCAAAGCACATCCCATGCGACGGTGCGTCGTCGCAAATCATACTGGCGCGGGACCGATGCTGGCTGATGCAGCCTGTGTACAACAGTTTGTTCGACCTACGTAGGTGCATTTTTGAGTTTGTGCCGTTTAAAACAGAGCAACACCAATGAAATACCCCAAACATATTCGAAATATTATAGCTGAAAAAAGATTGTTTCATTCTTTGAGATGTGCATTGTTCAACGTTATGTACAAGAAAATATGTTGAGAACACAAGGCTAAAGCTTCGCTAGATTCTTTGTACAATATGTTGGTCAAAAACTCTAAGTAAACCGTCTCTCTACTATCATAATGGTAAAAGAACACTCTTTTGACACATGTACCAAAAAAGGCACATACATTAGCTCGTCATTTTGGTGCCGTATTCACTTGCATTCATCAACCTAATGTGTAAGAAATTATGTTTGGGCGATTGTCGTTAGGCTATGAGCGGTACCGTAGCTGGACTTCTCCAGTGACGCCTTATTCCTATTCTCTCATGATTGGCATACGGGATGGTTAGATCAAAAATTTCTTACTAAGCATTTATTATGCAATAATAGATAAGTATTTAATGAAAGTTATAGTGGCGAACGGCAAATAGGAGGGCGGTGTGAGTACGCGGATACATTTGAGCAGGGAATAAAATGAATGACAACAGATACAAATTAGAGTTAGCCAAGCCGGAGCAAAGGCTCGGCCAGCCTTACATAGGTACGGCTGTAAGAATGAAGCGAATAAATACAGAGCGATTACGAAGGAAGAGATATTATGGAATAAGCACAGCAATAATACAAATTAGAATAAAGAGAGGATGATTAAAATGATGAGGGGCGGGATATGGAAACGATCTTGTTGGAGAGGCAGCTGCGAAGCTGCCTCATTCCGAACCTCTTATGGGCGCGTATTACTTTATGTAGCCCTGGGGAGGGCGAGGGAAGATGCGCGCATTTATTGCGCTTTTCCTACAAATGACAAAGAATGCCAGCCGCCCTGTTCTCCCAGTGTGCAATGCATGTTCATCGTTCACTTCTGCTTTTCGAATGCCTACAAAGCCTTGGAAGAACTGAATCATCCTTTACTGAGGCCTATTGATTGTATACATCAAGTCAATTCCAAAAAAATGTGCGTCAGAACTCTACGCTCTTCTTCACGCATATACAGTATATCATTGGTGCTGGGCGAGGCAGATCTGAAAATAAGCGTAAGCTACCGCAATTCCAAGAGTCACCAAAGTTCACCTTTTATTTTCCTCCCCTATTACTCTGGTGTCTATGCTATAAAAAATGGGGAAAGTCTTGCTTGATAAGTTGCTCGGATAGCTTGGAAATCTTATTCTCAACGAAATACTTTCCATTTAGCACGGCTTCACGGTAGGGTTGCCGACTGCTACTAACCTCGCTCTCTCAGAGACTGTACCTTAATCCACGCAGTTCTGTTATTTACGTAGATCTTTCAAAGTTTTTGATAAACTGGTACACAAGAAGCTTCTGCAAAGATTGGAACGATTACTGAACGAAAATCTTCTAACTTGGCCTGCACCATATTTAATCAATAAAGGCATGACAGTCAAAACTGAGCATCAATTTGCGAACAAGCCTGTATGCGTGAGGGATGTCCTACAAAGGGCTATATTTTCTCCATTACATTTTCTGGTTTATAGTGCAGACCCCTGGATACTCTAAGGGCATTTGTAGATCTCACGTACAGGTGCATAAAGATCTACGGAATTCGTAGAGATGGTTGCGTCGAAATTCGTACGCCTGTGAAAAGTCGTCATAGAAATTGATGAGCTGGGCCTCGCGGGCTGCTATTTCTTTTAGTCTTGGAAAGTGTCTTGCCATGCACTTCGGTGGCGGAGAAAATCCTATTATGTGGTAGGTGGAACTTAGTTAAGAAGAAGTCACTGCCATGGGTATGCGGATCTTGATCAGTTTTGATTTGGAACAGTCAAACCACTTCTATCGCATGTAAATTTATTTATTTGTTTTTTATTTATTCAATACGCTCTTGGCGTTCCTTACAAAAAGAACAAAAAAGAACATGAGTTATTCTTATAACCGCAATCAAAGTCTACCATGAAGATTAGGTCCAAACTTCAAATTGGTTAAGAAGTATATGTTGACTGAGCTTGTATGTGACTGCTCTAGATTACACTTGTCAGAGTCTAAAGATGTGATCATGGAGATGGTACCCATGCCCCCATTATTGCCAGCAAAACTCTCTGAGATACTTTATAGCCTAAGTTTGTATGGTGGATATACTCTCACCATATGAGGCAAGTAGGACGAGCTTAATAACTCAAGATCAATCTTGAGTAATATGGAGGATTGTAAAATCGTATGTGATCGAGAAGATCAGCAAGTTGTTGAAAGCTGTGGAGGTGGTGTTCACGCCTACTCGCTTGCTAGCAAAATGCTCTTGAAGTAGTAAAGTTAGCAAAGCAAGGCTTGGTCGGTAGAGTAGCAAATAACCTTGCCCAAATGATTCCGGGGAGAGACCAATGCTCCGAGAGAATATCAATAGAATTCCACTTATTAACTCAACTAGAGCAAGTCAGCAAGCTTTGCTGATTGAAAGGAAGCAATCGTTGTTCAGACCTGCACTAACATGATGACATGATATGGGTTAGTAGGAAATGTAGAAAGCAAATAATATTGGTAGAAAGACAAGTATCAATGGCCGTATTTGGTCTAATTTGAAGTCCATTCAAAAATTCAATCGCACATCAATCGCACGTAGCCACCTCATCATGGAAAAACAGATGTCGGACTAGCACTATCTGTAAAGATTTCATTTAATCTCAGTGTTTTTAGTTTATTTTTGAAAGATTTGCTATTAGTGCATGAAAGAACTTCATTAGGTAGTTTTTGTATCAGGTTTATCACACGTTGGAAAAAGTCGTAGTTTGACAACGTTGATTTCTTTCGCCCACCGATTCGCTGATGATAAATAGAAAAACAACTGATCCTTCCGTATGTGGGTCTGAATACCCAGTACTTGGAAGGCCTTAATATGGTCTCCCCTCTGAAAATCCTGAAAGCAAGTACAAGGTCGTGTTCAACTCTACGGTAAGAGAGGCTTTTCAGACCAAGTTTTTTCAAGCGTTCTTCATAATTAGGAAGTGATTGGGGATATTTTGGATTGGGAAAGCAACGGTAAAACAGAAGTCGTGTGAAAACTTTCTGAACGTTCTCCAGAGACTGTTTGTGCTTCACCAGAGAGGGGTTCCACACCTGATTTGCATACTCTAAAATGGGGATAACAAAAGCTCTGTAAAGTTTCAAAAGTATCTAGGGTTATCGACTTTGGTGCTACGGTATATGAGATAGGTAACAGAAATTGCACGGGAAATAACGGCTTTGATCTGTAAGTCAGGTTTCAGAGATGGGGTAAAAATTACTCCCAAGTCCTTGACATAAGGTCTTTTTTCTAGAATTATACCGGCATGTTCGTATTGAAAATCGTCATTAGTGCCAAAACCGATGTGGAAAACAGAACTTTTATTCACATTGACAGAGATATCCCAGACTTTGCACCAGTCCACCATTAAATTAATGGCACGTTGTAATGCATTCTTGACTGATGTGTGGTTTTCATTGTTATATATTCCATAAATTTTTATATCGTCTGCATACATGAGTACGTGAACATCTGGGTGAGTCTTCAGTATTTTAGGTAAATCGGCCGTATAAATGTTGAACAAAAGAGGTGATAATGCCCCTCCCTGTGGAAGCCCACTCGTGCATGGAAAACGTCCAGAATGTTCTATGCCAACACGAACGGTCATATATCTATTTTGAAGATAAGACTTGAACAATTCTAATAAATCTCCTCTGACGCCATAGTGGTTGAGTTTGTACAACAGTTTTTCATGGCTTATGCGATCAAAAGCCTTGGATAAGTCAAAATATATTACATCGACTTTCTTCTCATCAAGAACAGCATTGATCCAGTCATAAGTACAGTCCAACAGTTGGGTTACCGTAGATGCACCTTTACTGAACCCATGTTGTTCAGGTGGTATGAGTTTAAACTTATCGAACCAATCAAGGAGTTTGTCTCGTAATATCTTTTCAAGTATTTTGCATGGAATGGAGTTCATGCTTATGGGTCTAAATTCGGTTATAAATTGTGGTTTGATTATCTTTGGAACAGGAGTTACAATGGCTTCTTTCCAGATTTCTGGCACTTGTCTGCAAATGAGACAAATATTAAAAATATAGGAAAGTGGGATTGAAAGTTCTCTTGCACATTTTTTGAAGAGAATCTGTGGGAGTCCATCGAAGGGTTCAAACGTTGAGGGTTTAAGTTTTCTGAGGAAACGTTCGATCGCAGAAGCCATGATTATAGGAGTTGTACATGTGTGGCGTAGAGGAGGCCCAAAAGGTTTCGGTGTAGAGTTATCGGTAGAAAATGTGTTTGCAAAATGTTTGGCTAAGGCTTCTGCCTTGTCTAGATCCGTTAGGCAGATAGTACCTAAAGAATCTTTCAAGGCTCCATAGTTTCTTGATAACATCTTATGATGGATATAAGAGAAGAGATTCTTGGAGTACTGAGAAGAAGCCAAACGTTTTTCATAGTTTGCAAGGAATTTTCTGAGATGGTACTTTATATCAGAACAAACTTTTTTGTACAATGGACTATCATATCGTGAAGTCCTGAAAAGTCTTTCCTTATGGAGAATGAGCGACTGTATGTGGGCCGGATATTTAAGATAACCAATCTTGTGGACCTCAAAGGGAGTGTATGTTGCCATAAGATTGTACATGATATGGCAAAATCTGTAATACACATCGGAAGGGCTAATGTACTGGTTGAAGCATTCTTCCCAGTTTATGCTATTCAATTCTGCTTTCAATGCTTCAAAGTCAATCTTGGAAAAACGAGGATATGGGACAACTGTAACCTTTGGAATATCGAATTTGTAACGGAATTCAATTATATTATGATCAGAGGTTCCAAAGGGTGCTTTGACTGACAAGTTGTCAACACAGTGATTATGTGCAAGGACCAAATCAAGAATGGTTTCTTCACGTGTCGGTTCATCTACGAATTGATGTAGGCTTAGACTTTGAAAGATTTCGAAAAATTTGTTGGTTGTTGATTGATTACTAAAGCGAAAATCTTGGGGGTATCTTATGGGGAGGTTGAAATCACCAACAATCAAGACTTCGGTAGAAGCGAGAGCGTAAACCGAGAGCAGGTCCAAGAGAATAGTATCAGAGTCAGGATCGGAACTCGGAGGGCGGTAAATACATAACATTCGTAGTTTGGCAAGCGATCGAGGATGGTACAGATCGCTTACTGAGATTTCACAGTTGTAATTAGTGTTTATTTCGACTTTTTCACATGAAAGCATCGACTTAACAAATGTACAAACTCCACCACCTCTTCTATGTTTTCTATCACATCGAAAGATGGTATATGGTAGATCAAACACAATTTCTGCATCAGTTATTTCAGGAGATAACCATGTTTCAGTAACGAAAAGAACATCAGGAAATTTAGAGATCAAAAAATGATGCAAATGAGATAATTTATTTTGTAACGATCTTGCATTCAATAAGTAACATTTGAGAGAGTTACCTTGCGAGTTATTCAGTTTTTCTGGCGTGCTACAGAAGGTTGGCGGTGAGAATTTGCTAAATTTTGTAAAGAGGATGTATTTTTACGTGAAAGTGAGCTAGCAAGAACTACCTCACCTTTATAAACTACGAAGCGATCTTCGAAACTTCTACCCTGGTTCATTTTTTTGGCCTGCTCCCGAAGACTACGCTCTTGTTCCCTCTCCTGTGCTGTCATGCTCCTTCTTATGTAGACTCCCTTGAATGTTGGGGAGTCTCGGAGCAGTCTGGCACGTGAGAGAGCAAAAGTCCAATGACTTCTCGTGGGTTAATTCAACCTTTACAAGACGTGGCCTGTCAGTCACTCTATTGCCCATACGAAAAACTTTTACAGGTCTACATTCGATATCCAACGCGTCAAGAACTCCACGAACCTTTTGTTCAGTATCATTTTGACGCTCAGACGCCAAAGAAGCGGTCTGATCGTTTCCTCCCATAAGTTCGGGTAGGCCAGCAATCACGATGCTTCTCTGCCTAACATCCCTCTCGACCGCCCCATCTCCAAGCTCGCCCAGACGCAGTAGGATTTCATTCGTAATATCACTTACCTCGGGTATGTTGAGGTCTAACAGCTTTTTGAATAGTTGAAAAATTGTTGTCGGACCACGATTGTTACCATACCCGTTCTGCGAAATTGAGCCAGGATGTTGTGAAGTGATATTGATATTAGCGCGTTGAGTTAGAGGATCTGCTAGACCATCTCTTTTATTTTGGCGCTGAGATTTCGTGCTTTTTGTAGGCATAGCTTGGATTTGGGGTAAACGAAAGGAGGAAGGAGATTTGCAAAGCAACTACTAACGACTAACCGAACCAAATACAAATGCGACCAAATATAGTGTCAATTGAATTCAATGGGAAAATCCAGAGAAATTGACGAATTGAATTCAAATGAGGTTCAGTGAAGGACGGACGCTGTTGGAAGGTTAATCAAAACCAAAGTAAACGACTCTGTTCTTAAAGTTTCTTCTGAGGACTCAAAGAACACAAAAGAAACGTTAATAAGAGATGGAAATCGAAAGAATTGCAATTGTACAATAAAAGCGGAAGATGAGAGGGAGAGACTAGAAATGCCAACCGCTCACGGCCAGCGCACGCGCGAGAATGTTCATATTTTATTTCAGATCCTTTATACAGTGCATATTGATAACCCTGCAGCTCTGAAACGTCTTTATAAGGCTTATGTATTACCACCTAAAGTATTGCTTTATAATTGAAACCATTTTTGAAAGGAAAATAGCAAGGCTGGAAAAAGTTCAGCATGTTCAGTTGCACGGTTCTTTTTTGCGGTGTAAAAAGAGGTTTCGATTTGGAATGCCGCACTGTGGAGACCGCCTGAAATTTCCGGCAGTGAAGATTCTGGGTATGGGCGCATTTATCTTGATTTTCTTTCCTTATGCTCAGAGAACTTGGGCTTAATGCGAGTGAATATTGATTTTCATACCAACTTGTAGGACTGGTGAGAATACTCATTATCCTTGAATTAAAAGAAAACATTTTTTCTTGTTAATACAGTCTTTTTCATAGATTATCCAGATGGTTCAACAAACTGCCCCTTCCCTTTATCAACAAAGCGTAGCTTCCTTCCGTAGGTTGAAGCAATGAACTTGTTGCAGGTTGGGGAATCGAAAAGCCAATGCCTTTTCTCCTTTTTTTTCAATCAGGGACCGGTTTCTTCCCCTCCTTTTCTTTTCTCTGATTACTTGAGACGGCATCATTGATGCCTAAGTTTGTTAATAAGATTTGCATCTTGCTCACTGTGATATTATGATGACCCTATTTTTTGGGTGCCAGCGAGCCCGGTAAAGCTGACACACTTGTCCTCGATAAAGATTTGTTATAGAAAAAAGTAAGGTCCTATCAAGTCATCATAGAGGTAATATAGTAGTTTCAAATAAAGAGTCTGAGGTCTCAAATTTATTTTGTCAACGTAGTTTAAAGCCCTTGGTACTCACGGAAGTTTCCTACTGACCTTTCCAACTTTCTCCGCAAAAAATGTGATTTTTCACGTAGACCAATGGCTCAGAAGTAATTTATTGTATTCTCCATTTTGGATTTCGACGCAGATTCCATCAGGAAAAAGTAAGAACGCACACGTCTCTTTTTCTGTTACGGAGCGAAAATCATTCCTTGCGGCAAGCAGTGACAATATTTCATACCTGTTATATCAGTATCGGCAATCCTAGAACAAACTGTTCTGTTGTCTGCAGAAATGATTCTTGAAATTACATTCAAATCTATGACAAACGCTGTCAACTTCTTTGAACGAACTGTTTTGAAGATTAGATAGAGTCTGAGGCAGTGCTTCAAGATTCATCTACTTGTACACTTTGTCTATCTGAAACGGCTATCAGCACGTCGATAAATTTAGATCTATATGCTGTCAAGATTGATGCTATTTTTGTCCTACTTTCTGCTTTTCTTTTCAATGATGCCCACTTTATTCCTCTACAGATTGTGGCGCACTTGCTTTGCAAATTTTTGTACATTTCTCACCTGTCACACTAATCATGTCATTTGCGGTAACGGTTTTTTTGTTTCAAAAATGTAAACTGATAAATAGTTACTGATAGGGACGTGGAAAACCTATGGGATTGACACACGTGAACTTCATACATTGTACATCAGCGTTTGTAATTTTTATAAACATGTTTGTCTACATCACTTCCTCTTTACTTGAATATTGCGTTGGCACCAAAGTTATGTCGCACCTTTTTCAGAATTCGTATCCTGCTTTCTTTTCTTTGCTTTTTCTGTCGGTGTGTTATATTTTAAATAAATTTTATTTTCATTTTTCATTACCTGCATTTTATAAACATACCTCGATGAAAACTTGTGATTTCCAAAATGCCAAAAATCAAATCCGCTATTTTGTATTGCTTGCTAAAAAATCATAACTTTTCACAAGCTAGTGTGCGCTAGTTTTGCTCAATTAAAAAGAGCAGTTAATAAACCCTAAAATATCAGTCGTTGCTATTTTTATTGGAAGTTTCGGACTTTCTAAGACCAAACATAGAAAAATTGATATATCGGCGAAAATCAGCTTGCCTCGATTTTTTGAATTGGAGCTTGATTATTTGATAGAGCAACGCAAGCTCTACAAGATGATCTTCGGAAGATCGCAAGGGTGTAGTACGCGTGAAGTTTGCAGCCGATTCGAATAGTTTCAAATGCCCGAAAAAGTGGATCAGCCCAAAAAGTACGGACCTCTAATAGCCTCTAATACCCACATCTTACATTTATGTGTACATTTGCTGAATTTCTCCATAGCTTGAAATCGAAAAACAAAAGTAGGCCAAAATCGTGAGGAACCTAGAAAATGCTCTTTTTTGTTTTTTTGCTCTAAATTCGTTGATTCTTTAAAAGTAAAGCACACGAATTGAAAATTCATAGTGGTACTCACAAAAGTTTATATTATAGAACTATCTATGTAGGAACAGTCCAGCATAGCTTTTACGAAAACGTACAACTTTTTATTTTAATACAGCAACTGTATGTATGAACGTCCGATGTAGAAAGTATATGCTAGACAGAATTTTTTTTGACGAAGATTCAATTTTTTTCATTTTTTGGGTATTTAAATCTATTACATTTCGAATTCAGACTTTGTCTGGATCTCAGTTGTAGCGAATGTTTGATCGTCTCTTGTAGAGATTGCTTGCTCTATCGGAAGGTACGATTACCACGAGAAATTTGCGAAGAAGTGGCCTATTGCAGTAAAGAATCAATTTTGAAAAGACTTATGGGACAACCTACAAAACCAAGCAAATTGGATGGGAAGGCAAGAAATCATGAATTTTCAAAAATGGTGCTACAAAACTTCATGGCAACCTAGTATACTTTCGCATTAGAATTTAGAATCTAATTTAAAAAACTCTATTTTCACTTCTTAGCAAATTCTCGCTCTCACCATAGTCGCTGTGCCTTCTTGCGTGAGCCCGAAGAGATAAATTTAGACCTGCTAAATTTTTCTGCAAAGTTTGCACTTGTCTTCATATCTTGACCTGTCATCATCTCAATATGAAATATTTACCACATTAATCCTCTTACAAATCGAATAACTTTTACTCAGGAAGGGTGACTGCAATAGACGTGTACGACATTTTTTTCTCTCTTATCAGAACTTTTTCTTACGGTTTGTCGTAAAAAACTAAGGCGTTTATTTTTTTTCGTTATTTCTATTTTGTCGATTGGAATCGTTCCTATCAGTTTTTCTTATGAATTCCTAATGCAGACATGCGGCTGCTGGCTAAACTGCTATTGTTAATCCATTTCTGTAACGCATACAAAATTCTCGTCGTCAATCCTAAATTCGCCTATAGTCACGTTAATTATATGGGTAACATTGCTGATGCTCTTGTGGACGCTGGGCATGATGTGGTCAGTTGCTACGGCTGGACTTCTCTTATGTTCTGATACCTATCCTTTGATTCAACTGGATGGCAGCTGGAGGGCGAGGCTTTCTGATCTGATTCGGCCTAGCGAATGATTAGAGAGCACTTTCACGAGAGAGACATAGACTGCGTCGCAGGCGCGAGCGTTACCTTCCAGCCGTCATTCTCATTGATTCAAAGGGTATGTAGATAGTGCCCAGCAAAGTATGATGACCCAAGAATGACGGAAACTTTCTTGCTAATCTTACTCATGTTTTAAGTAACACTTCAACTTGTGCTCGCACCGTTTCTAAACAACGGCACTGAAAAATCGCGATTAATTCAAATAGAAGTGGATAAAAACGTGATTGCTCCTTTGTTAGTCACCTTTCAAAAGGATCACGACACCAAATGGACTGAAAGTGCTACGAATCCCTTGCAGTTTTTCAGGGTATGTGCTCTATATATCCAAAATACGGGGTGTCTTTGAGCCTAACTTTGCCAACACTGTATATCGCTAATATCTTCCGTTTTCGGTAGTTAAATCCGGGAGGTGAGCTTTTCGTGAAGATTTCTATGATGCCCTAAAAAATAGTGCGATTTGTATCGCATTCTCATGTCATGTTCTTTTAAACAAACATTACCACGGTTTTGAGGTCAAGCCAACTGAATAGTGCCAGTTGTTCAAGTGATTAAGTTTCTTATCTTGATAGCTTTCGCTGACCTTTAATTATGATATTATAGAGCTAGCTTCGCTCCATGGTCAGAGTGTAATACAGAGTACCGGTTCTTGTTTATTACTGTAAGATCAAAACACAAATTTGATGATGTCTCCGGGCACCAAAAAAGTTTTCATAGTAAAAACCCGATAAAGCTGAAACACTTACACCAAATCAGTCTGAGCCGCTAACTCTCTGTGATGCTTGTATTTTTTTGGCAAAACATTGTTTTATGTTTCCGCCGTTTACACTATAATTGCTGCCTTTCTGAATATTCTCAAGAATTTGCTTGCAGCATTTTGAATTCTGCAAAATCTTAAAAAGGGATTCCCAGCTTGGAGTGTTTTCAAACATCGCGTTGAAACCCCAAACCATTTTTGCGATCTTGTAAGAATAGGTCGAAGCTGTTCTCCACCAAAATTTGGGTTGTTTGGAGCTCGTGCCTTCAGAAGACAGGAGACATACTCGACGTCAACCACCCGTCTGTCATGGTGGGTACGTTTTAGGGTTTTGCTGGCCTTCAAAGGGTTCACTGCTGCACGTTTTGAACTATGAGTTTACGTAGATGTTATGAGCTGTAGGAATGAATAGGCTGCTGTATACCGGAGTTTGTCTCTATTTATTGGTTCGTTCAAATTTAGCTGAGAAAATACAGGCTCAAAGACTTTTGGGCACCTTTTACGATTCTATGATTTTGTTATTCCAGTTAATACCCACTATACGAGAACTCGTAACATTCAGTGTAAGAAGTGAGTTAATCTCATAATTATCAAAAGTACTTACTGTAATTCGCTCCAAATTCTAGCTATTCTTGGCGATAAACAAGTGCTGCAGCAATTAAAATCCGAGAACTTCAATGTTGGCATTGCAGAGTTGTTCGACTTTTCTGGCTTGGGTAAGGAAAAAGTTAAATCTTGTGATCGCCTATTCACTTAGCGTTTTCAGCCGTGTTTGAAGCCATCGGGCTCAAAAACGTTGTTGGAGCACACACTGTCTCAAGCCTGATGGAGGGTTCCGCTTATGCTGTCGGTGTTCCAGTAATTCCCAGCTATGTGCCAGGTATCAAGCACTGTTAAAGCCCATTGGTCGAATCACAACTTGACATTATCTCCAACCGTTCCGTTTCCTCCTTGTAACATAATGGTACTCCCTCTACTCACCTGAACCGCGATTCTGCTTCAAGAAAGCAATGTCGTAGCTGTGGAAAGATGGTACTGTTGAACATTTACAAACTAGTTTCCTTAATGAAATTACAGTTTTTTGGGCAATGTCCGTGCATCTGCATCTCCGGAAGAATGGAGCTCTCACAGATGCATTCGTGCATTTAACAAAAACTGAAGTAAAGAATGTCGTGTAAGGGCCGCATGCATTAACACCTCCGCTGGGGAAAATAAATCGCAGCTCGGAAGAAAGCTTCAAATTGTAAAGCTGCGAGGTTCTGAACGGTTTATACCGTTTATCCGTTCTCAGGTTTTTACTACTTTTCTCTATAAATGTAATGAACGGGAGCGAGAAGTTGTACAAGAGCATTTTCCATCTACTTGTGTGATCCTTGCAAATCCCCGACGGCCGACGTCTTTTCTCCAAAGTCTTTTCCTCAAAAGCAATGAAAATATTGCTAGTTATTCAACACCCTACAGAGCTGAGGGTTTTTCTAAAAAATCGATTTAAGTGAAATTGAAAGTTTTGATAAACTCCAAGTTCCGACTTGCGGTTTATTGAGATCTTCATCACTTATGTTCATGTCGGAAACATGCTTAGCACTGTTTGTCTACGTAATTGGTTTAAGATGAGCGAGAGATGATTTCATTAACTTCGAAAAAAAAAATGCGACTCTAAAGAAAAGACGGTCGCCTGCCAGGGAACATCAAGGGATTATACAAAAAGCTGGAAATTGCGGATTAAAATATAATAAGAACTTCGAAAAAGAAATGCAGTTTTTTGCTCTTTTCATTATGTTTTATCGAAAGGTAATAGAAATTTTAGGAACGATAGACTTTTATCTATCTATTTATTTATTTATTATATACAAGGCGTGCCATAACTAAAACAAAGTACTAAGAACTCAACCAGTAAAAATCAGAATCCGCAGCTTCTGTCAAAGCTAATACTCTCCAGCGGGAAAGTTTAGCTATAGTCTCGTAGACCATTCCTGAACCATTCAAGTCACTGTCTTTGTAACCCACTCTAAATGTTGTTGTTATACCCATTTAGCAGAAAGACTTACTGAACCATAAGCTGATAGAATATCGGGTTGAGAAGAGGAAATGTCGCTTTTCATTTAATTCCCATTTCACTGCAACAAGACTATCCCCAAGAATGTGAGGGTGCCCTTCAATAGAACAAGCAAGGTCTCTAAGAATACCAAGTTTCTGCACCAAAGTTTGAAGAGAAAATTTAACAAGTTCCACATACCATATCGAAGATAATCGATTCTTTGTCCAAAAAGGCCTAACCACCTTTCACTCACTAATAAGTCCTTTAAATCATAGAATCTATATACAGTTGCTGTACCTCTCTGGTCTAAACTCTAAGAAACCAGATCTAAGTTTTCTTCCAAGGCAAAAATGTGCTGCTCTGACGTAGTTAATTTATGCTACAAACTTTACCTAGATACTTACAAAGGAGGTCGGATCAGTCGAAGTGGCCTTTTCAAATGGGTCATATACTATTTTGAAGAACGTTAAACGCTGATTCCGAATCTTTCTTCGTTATCTGCCGAGCGCCTCTGGACGCCGAGTTATACATGTTTTTTGGAGCGAAAAATGAACGCAGAATTCAAGTAAAATTGACTATTACGGACTTTTCAGCGCCTAAATAGAGCAACATGTTGTATGAGTGTTTTGGGCAAAAGGTATCCTTTGAAATGGGGTGCTCTGGTAACCAACATTGGACCATTTGAGCAATTCTGACGAATTTTGCCCTAATTACGCATTCAATTTTTTAACCCAAAGAACGCTCATAACTCGGCGTCCAGAGGTGCTCGGCAGATAGCGAAGACAGATTCGGAATCAGCATCCTAAGCTCTATAAGACATACAGTATACATTTCAAGATGAAATGCCACTTCGACCATGTATCTCTCCCTTGTTAGATACTTAGATGGCCCGGCTTCACGTGACGTGCGGGCCCCAGCTCAGAAGTTTCCATTTTTCCCTGTCCCTCGCTTCTGACATCCACGATCTTCTTGGCTGACGTCGGTGGCTGCGTCCACGAGTTCCAGGTGCAGAAATCGTATCCAGCTGATTTCTCAGCTGGTCCATCCGTTCCACGAACACGTCTGCCCATCTCGTTGGAGGTCTTCCTCGGGGACGTTTGGCTTCGCGAGGAATCCACTCCGATGTTCTTAGTGTCCATCTGTCGTCTGTTCTTCTCATTATGTGACCGGCCCATCGGTGTTTGGCTTTCGCGACGTACTCCGCTGGGTCACGAAGACGGGACATTCTTCTCATATCCGTGCTGCGAAGTCCGACTAGATGTTGCTTGCGTCGGGTCATCTTCAGAAGACTGCGCTCGAGCGCTCTGTGGGTGGTCCGTAAAGCTTTCGACGTGGCTACAGTGTCGGCCCAAGTCTCAGCTGCGTAACAGAGCGCCGGGAGAACGGTTGAGTCGAACAGGTGGGCACGAAGCTCCGGGTCCGTCAGTTGGTCGGTGGCTTTCTTCAGAGGCCCGAAGGCGGCCCAGGCTGCTCTTCTTCTCCTGTTAAGTTCTTCCCTCAAGTCGTTCTCCATGTTCATCGAACGTCCGAGATACACGTAGGAAGACGTCTCCATAATCGGGGTGCCTTCCAATTCCATTTCTGCATCTTTGCAAAGGGCGTTCTTCATGAACTGAGTCTTCTTCCGATTTATTCGCAGTCCGATCTTCTTCCCTACTTCGTTTAGTTCCTTCAGCATCGTCTCTGCTTCGGTGATACTGCTCGAGAAGAGAACGATGTCGTCCGCAAAACGAAGGTTGGACAGGAATCTCCCATCAACTCGTATGCCTCTCTCGTCCCAGTCCAGTGACTTCATCACCCACTGCAAGGCCGCGGTGAACAGCTTCGGCGAGATTGTGTCGCCTTGTCGGACCCCCTTCCCGATTGGTATGGTCAGGGGGCGATGGAATAGCTGCATCGTCGTTGTACAGTCCTTGTAGCAGTCGGCTAACGTCCTCACGTAAGCTGGGTCCACTCCTTGATCGACTAGCGCAGACAGGATGGCGTTGGTTTCGACGCTGTCGAAGGCTTTCTCGTAGTCGACAAAGGTTAGGACGAGAGGCAGTCGGTACTTTCGGCAGACTTCTATGACCCTCGAAACGGTCTGGATGTGGTCCATGCAGCTGAATCCTTTGCGAAATCCAGCTTGTTCTTGGGGTTGGGCTTCATCCAGTGTCCTTGATATACGAGCGAGGATAATCTTCGTGAAAAGCTTGTACAGCACACTCAGCAAGCATATTGGACGATAGTTCCGAAGATCCTCCCGTTCACCCTTCTTGAAGAGAAGGACGGTTCTTGACGTTCTCCACTGGTCGGGAATCTTCTCCTTCTGAAGGTAAGATGTCAAATGCGACGCTAGAATCTCGTGTAGACGGTGTCCTCCGGCTCGCAGAAGTTCGACGGAAAGATGATCTGGTCCTGGAGCCGTGGACGTCTTCATGGTCTGTATCGCGATACGCACTTCAGCAGGTAGAATTCGTGGTGGTACTTCTCCAGTGGGAACAACGGGCATCTGCACGGGTGTTGATGAGCGGAAGAGGTTGGTGTAGAAGTTCTTCGCGATAGATTCCATCTTGTATCGGGAAGAAGTCGGAGTCCCGTCTTCGTTCAGTAGTGCAGCCAGCGGTACGTGATATTCGCAGAGGTCCCTTCGGCACTTCTTGAGACTTCGTCTTCTTTCCGCTGCTTCCAGTATCTTGGCTTGCCTGTACTTCCTGAGATCCTCTTGCAAAGCTGTTCTGCAACTGGTGTTGGCAATCAGTCGCTCGAGATGAGTTGCATTCGGATCCTGCCTCAATGATCTTCTTCTTTCAAGCAATTCCTTGGTGGTCTTCGAAATGCGGTCCAAGTTCTTCTCAGAAGTCACTGAGGCGCATTCTCCGCAGGCTCGCAATCCTTTCAGAAGCCGGTCGTAGTCGTACGTTGGGTCCTCCTCGATGGGCCAGTCACAACTTGATATGAGCTCTTCCAGCCTGTTACCGTCATAAACGACTTCCTTCCTTCTCGCGGCACTATGACAGACTTTCTTTTCCAGCCTTCGGCTGAGTCATATCTTCGCTCGAAGGAGGCGGTGATCGGAGCCACTACAGAAGGATGGAACTACAGAGACATCGAGTAAGCTCCACCTTCGGTTGGTGAGAATGTGGTCGATCTCCGCGTGGGTCGTTCCGTTGGGCGATTCCCATGTCCACCGGCGATGTTCCTTCTTCATAAAGATGGAATTTCCATGGAAAAGTCGTGCGGCGGAGAGAAGCCCAACAAGACGGTTGCCGTTTTCGTTCCGGAGCCCATATCCAAACTTCCCGATCCTATATTCCCTTTCCAATGGCATCCCGATTTTCGCGTTGAAGTCGCCCACAACAAACTTGTAAAAGGACTTCTCGTTGCGGACGACCTCCTCCACATCTTCGTAGAAAGCATCTAGTTCTGATTCGTCAGCTGCTGATGTTGGAGAATAGCAGTTGATGATGCTGATGGTCTTCTGATGTGGAGGTCGTAGTCGTAGGATGCCTAGTCGAGGTGATAGGATCTCGTGCGAATCGACAAGATGGACGATAGATGGGTGGACGACAAAGCCGACGCCTCCCACGTTTCGTGATGGAACCTTTTCACCACGAATGATGAGGGTCCCATCACTCATCTGTCGCACGTCCTTCTTCCTGGACTTCGTTTCCTGCAGAGCAATGATGTGGTAGTTGATGTGCTCTGCAGCGTCGAGAAGAGCGTGGAGGTCGGCGTTTGTGAAGACTGTCCTGGCGTTGTAAGTGCAGAGCATGAGGCAGTCTCCATGGCGTGTCGTCCGGGCAGACGTGTCGTTTTTGTCCAATCCGAAAGGCGCCCTGAGTACCCTGACATCGTTCTTGCTACCACCCGGCGCCGTAGGCGGGATCCGATGTACAGGGTTTTTTCTAAATCTTCTTGCTGTCTGAGTAATAAAATTTGTTCCCCTACAAGAGGTGGCTTACCAGGCCTACTCTTGATTTCCACGGGGTGATCGCTGACCCCGGGCTTGGAGCGGGGAGGGACCGCCTAGCGACCAGAAGAAGCCAGACGGCGGAGAATCTGGCGCGGCCAGTTCTTAGCTAGGCATCCGGCCGAAACCGGAAACATCGAACTCCTTCACAGCTTGGGAGGCCCTACCAGAGTATACACTCGGCTGTGCATCGCAGTTCGACACCCAGTGTCACCCCCACGCCACGATGAGGCGACCGACCATTGTGGGGGTGCTACAAGCTTTTGTTAGAACAATTAGATTTTCGCTAGTCTACAAGCGCTGGAGCCCAGACTCAATTTGAGGAAGGCATAGGAAACTTCGTTTTTTCACTTTATTCTTGGAAAAATATACAGCAGTGGTAACTATGAATGTTTGATGTGGGGATTGCGTTTTTTGCTTTTCTGGACAAAGATTCAATTGTAATCGGCTTTTCAGACATTTGGAACCTTTTCATATTTTAGCTTCAAATTTCAGATGGGTCAAACTTCGTGCAAAAGCTTGAACGCCATTAGGCTTTGTTTGTTCTGGTGTTTGCCCTCACACATTTTTGGCATTCGCCTTGTCGCTTGGCATGGAAATCAAGTAAAAACAATTTTATCCAGTTTATTATTACCAATGAATACGTTGATGATCATCTGCTGCTGACAGGGGAAGAATACTTGATCACCGTGGCCTTTTGCAGTGAGGTACCTGGGCCGATAGTAATCTACCCTACCTGGTGGCATCATAGATGCCGGCAAGTTGGCACACTTCGCGGAAAGATGCCAACTCCGCCGGCAGCTCGCGGAGTGATTGTAGGTTTCAGTAATCTTGTATAATCTTAGTACGCACTTATTTCGCCCATCAAATTTTGATGACGTAGACAGCCGCAAAACTGCTGTCCCGCGCGCGGTTGAATCTAAGTTTGCTAACTTCAAGTGCTGCCACGTTACCCACTCGACCATTCGGTCAGTCCTTGCCGTTTGCATCAGCAATGTGAGGAACGCACTGGCAAATGGCCGCCTGTAAGAGGGATAGATACATTGCGCGAGAGACTTTGACCTGAAAGAACAGCTGATTGATATTTATTTATTTATTTATTTATTTGATACGCACAAGGCGTGCCCAATACACAGAGCGAAGCATCAACTAAACAATTAGGGACAAAAAAAGGAACAAAAGGCAAAACCCCACTAAATCAGCTCAAGTCCAGCCCGCAAAATATCTTCTAGGGATAGAAAGGGAGTGAGCTTGTCTAGACTAATATGAAGTCATCACATGTGTAGAGGTTCGATGGAGTCTGTCTCATGCCCCCTGCTTTTAGCAAAAATGCTCTTATTCAACATAAGCAAATGTATATGTTGGAAGCAGGTGTATTGGTAGTAATATTGGTAAAACCCGCCCAACCAAACTCTGGGGAGAGAGCAGAACTCCGGAAGAGGTTGCACAATGCAGAAGTTTCAAGCCCAAACAAGCTAACCCAAGCATCAATGGAAATGATGAGATGAGCCAGACCCAAACTAACGGGTGAGGTATAAAGTTGAAAAAAAAAGCCAACACAACGAATGGCAATGGTGTAAACCAAGGTCCAATGATTTGGTGGAATCTGATCCCTAAAATCCAACGCAAGACATTCATTTATTCGCATCCCTTCGATCATAGTCAGCCCAGAGTGAACACCAAACTGAGACAGGCGGAGTCGCGTGCCATAGAACCGTCAAACGAAAAGGACAGAGACACGCACAGCACAAAAGCAAGGATCTAGAAAAAGGAATTTGAGAGATGAAAATAAAGTAGAAGCAAAAAGTGCAATTAAAATCAAGCCTCAGAAACAAGCGTAGGAGAACCATAACAACCATAAACCCTAAAATCCTGAACCCTAAAAAAAATCTGAACACAACATTGAAAACGCAACGCAATCAAAGAGAAGTATCACTGCTCAAAAGTTGGGTCAAATCAGCTTCAAATCAGCTTTTTTTGATATGAGCGAGAGAGGGACGAAATCGCTGCAAATAAGATTTAGAAGGGATTGCAAAAGAAGATGGTGTTCCTTATGGTTCTAAGGCATTGCTAGATTTTTTTACTGTTAGAAAATCGTCATTTTAAAAAAGAAAAACTCATATAATGAGAAAAATGAAGGTTTTTGGATGGAAAGTAGAATTTTTTGATGTTTTCGCCTGACGTAAATTGTGTGATATCGCCGCAATTCGCAATCTCACAGACGCCGTCGGCAAAGGTGCCACCACCTCGACGTGGTAGGGGCACGTCGAGATGCCGGCAGCTACCTCTCTCAAAAGAGCACGCTATTTCCCGTGCTCTCTGACCTGCCGGCAGCTGCCATCTCGCGGATTCCGCCAACTTGCCGGCAGGTTGCAGGCAACTGACCTCGCGAAGTTGCCGGCAGCTCCTCCTGGAATTCCAGATATTTTCCTATAAGAGGAGTTCTGGAGCCGCCAGGGCTCGGCACGAGCTGGCACCAGGAAAATTTCAAAACGAAGTCCCGTTTGATATCGAAAATTTCGTACGAAGTTCCTTTTGACCTGTTTTGAAAACCCGCCATCATTTTTATATTATGTAAAAAAAATGTATAGTGTTTTCGTGCATTTCTGATTTCATGAAAGAACTTTTCACAGCTTTCTGAGCTTTTTAAGTGGTCGAATCACATCTTGAGAAGCAGAAAAAGCCGATTTTTCGACGGCGGAGCGGACCGAGTGGTTTTCAAATTGCTATAAAACGCTGAAAAGAGAACATTATGAAACTGTTTCTTCTCCGTATGTAATCTTTTACAGCGTAGATACATTTTATGTAAAATAGTATGAAAACTTATGTGAGCAAAGTGTCGGTGCCAGCTCAGCTGGCACCCAGCTGGCACGGTGCCAGCTAATTCAGAAAAAAGTTGGGCACAGCTTTCATTCACATAAGTTTTCATAAATTTTTGGCCCGTAGTTCCGGTCCACCAACGCGCATGCACACACCAAATTTGGTGTCATACTATTGCGTCTTGGCTGAAAACAACCCCTTTGTTTGTTGATGGACAGCTTGCCAATGGCATGCCGGTGGCATGCCGGCTGCATTTTTGCGGCAGTTCTCCGCCTCGGCCCCTGTAGAAACGATATCCCCTTTGTTCCGCGCTAAAAACGATATCCAGCTTGACCCGGTGCCAGCTGTGCTGAGCCCTGGGAGCCGCAGATTTTTATGAACTTTTCTACAGAGTCGAGGCGGCAACTTTATCGAGAAAATTTTTTGAAAAAAGGCCTGGGACGGCCTAAATTTCGGTTCTTAGTTTCTGGCCACCTCGCGGAAAGGTGCCAGCAACCTGCCGACGAGACCTGCCGCCAGGTCGGGGGGATTACTACCGGCCCTGATTCGAAATCTATATCCAATCTCTGTTGTGCAACTCTCTAAACGAAGTTAGGAACCTTTTTCCATATCAATTTCACGAGATCTAGCATACACAATCAACAGTAACCAGACTTTTTAGTAATCGGTATAGTAGTATATAGGAGACAAATCTCCTGAACTCAACGTAAAGTTTTATTTTATTTGGATGCTCTTTTGTGGTGAGCTAGTGACCATTCCAACGATATTGGTGAATCTTGTCATCAGAACAGTGTAATAATAGCAGGAAATTTTCATATATTCCTTCGGAAGAGCGCACAGCAGATGCCAAAAGCAGATTTCGTTCAACCCTTCAAGGTGCAATTAATGGTGTACGTTTTCCAAAGACCACGGATTTAAGGTAGCCTTCATGGTTGAGTTAAAGGCAGCGTCCGGGCAAAATTTCGCCTCTCATGTTTCTGCCATTCTGGGACTGCAATGCAACTGCACACCTGCGTGAGCAGTCGTCCTCAAGGGTGGTTTGTGATACGAAGGGGCAGCTTGTGATACGTATCACAGGCCCCTATCTCCTTTTGGAGGCAACGTCAAAGGATCGGACCAACGTATATCGGATACTCATGGGCCCCTCTTTACAACTATGTGGTAATCTGGGTGGATGGGTATTGCCTGGACGCTGCCTTCAATGTGCAAGGTGACAGTCTCAAAGAATCCACAAGTTAAAGGGCAGATGGAAGACTACAAGGCCAACGCATCTGATTTATTGTAGAAGACTCGCTACCACAATACATGATGACAATGGCTTTATCTATTGCATTTCGCACTTCATTTCTTCAATTTCCTCAAGAAAGAGACATTTCCTGTGTCTTACAGTTCGTGGAGCGTGGAGGTTGGGTCTGGACTTAATTCTATCAAAATATGTGTCGAATTGCTTGCTGAACAAGACCATGACCACGATTCTATGAAGTCATCCTCATAGAATCTGTGCCATTTTGCATCTTCTCTCTTCCCCCTCCTCTCGCCACTTCGGTAAACCATTGTGAAACTGCAAGTTGAGATGGGATCATTCTTGAATGCTGAAAAATCGGGCTTGACTTTGTCAGTCCGCGAAGCAAATCAGTTATTGAAATTAAACCTTGCGATGCATCTTCATGCATTGTATTTGTTAGTAAAGTAGTAATGACCATCATAATACATTTTCCAATATTTTTTGAATAATTGTGAAAGAACTTCTTTGACTTTTTAAACTGTCTAAGACGCGCACTATTATCTCAACTTCAAAGACTAACAGATCACTGAGATCTGTCTATTTTAAAAAAGATAAAAAATGTTTGTGCAATGAATTTTTTCAGCATCACAAGGAGTCACGGATGATTCAACATCCTTTTCAACTCGTGTCAAAAACATCATCTACAGTTACCTCTCTTATTACTTTCAACTGAATGCTGCAAGAGCTGCAGAGAAGGTGATGGTGGAAAAGCTCGGAAAATCTATCACTCCAATATGGGTAGGTTTCGGCAGCCTTATTCCTATCCATAATCAGTCTTATAATCACGTTTGTTTTTGTTACAGGATACTGTATCAAACATGACATGGATGCTTACGAACACTGAACCAATGCTAGAATTTGCAAAACCGACACTACACAAAATCGTGGATATTGGTGGTATTACCGTTCGCAGACCTAAACCGCTTGAAAAGGTGTGCATTAAAATTTTTTGGATGAAAATCAAAATGATTTTGAGTCTCTGAATATACAAGGCTTCAGTCTATCAGACATGAGGGGAGGGGTAAGAGGCAAAACAGGACTATCCTCGAAAACTATATTCCTACTAAAAATTGAGTTTACTAGACATACATATCAATGCCGTGGCGGGGGGAAGGGGTGGAGTTTTGAAAATTCCTTAAATGAGTTAAATTGCAAGTGACTTAAATTTCCTTGTAGTGGAAATAATTTTGAAATCCTGTGAATTCTTTGAAGGCAGCATCTACCCAAATCTGCTTTTAAGTTTTTGTAATTTTGTAGCCAATTCATAGCCTTAATTCCAAGTAGTACGAAGTGCAAAATCTCTGAAACTCTTCAAAAATTACCTTTTGGGAACCGCCAAAGGCGTGGACGACTTCCAGTCCATATATGGGCAGAACTTGAATGAGTGGATATATAATAGCTTGATAGCTTTCGCGGAGTCCAGCTCCATTTTTCATCTTTGGACCCACGCTAGAAGCCGGACAAACGTAGATGCCCCATTCCTCTAGACTGTTTGTTACCAGTTTTTAATCGGGAAAGAATACTGACGTGAAGTTGCCTCCAAAAATCCAAATTAGCTCTGTACGAAACGCTCCTCTTCAAAAATCACATGTCGAAGTTTTTGAGAGTTTGTTAGTCAAACTGCATTAAAAATATAGCCATTTGAAGGAGCATGGAAAGCTGCATCAACTGCTGATCATGACTTATAATAAGCGGCTTAATTTGAAGTTGTGTGGAGTTTGTCCGTTACGAAATTACAGTGAGGAATGATTTACGATACTTAACATCATGTGAGATTAAGACAGCGAGTATGGTTCATTTCTAACTAAGGCTCTCACGCTGCAATCAACCAAACAATGATTTGAGAGACAATCTCAGAGAGTGAGTTTATTACGATTCATGACGCCAGTGCGAACCTCTGCGAAGCAGAGGTGAAGCACTGGTAACTTTTATAAACCTCTGTTTCGCGAAATGTGGCGCTTGTTCCAGAGGAAGTGAATTACCTTGGGAACGGGCTGATATGTGCATCAAAGTAATGGTAAAATTTTTTGCTTTTGGTATTGGAATGAAATCCTGAGTGTGCGTTCCCGTACCATACTCATCTCTTTCGGTTCTGTTTTACAAAGTTCGAAAATGCCGGATACCTATAAACGTGCCGTTATGAACCTTGTAAAGTCGTAAGTTAGTATGTTACTGTGATGTCTAACTAATAATTTATTTATTATTGATTAACTCAGATATCCAGATATTACGTTTATCTGGAAATACGAAGATACAAAGGTGCCGTCTGCAGACGGTGTGGAGAATCTGATACTGTCAAAATGGACGCCTCAAACGGACTTGCTCGGTGAGCAACAAATTTGGCTCTATTTTTTGGCGATGCTCTAGCTCTAAGTGTTTACATATAACATTTTAACATATGGAGTCCGCAGTAGCGGATCCCCAAAAAGGGAGTATGGATGAGTGGGTTACAAAATTTTCGAGAGTGGTGCGCACGAGTTATAAGGCTGTGCACGTACTGCTTCATTTATTAAAAAAATTTGAACTAAAAGGAAATAGGAAGAAATCAAAACTCTCTCTTTATGAGAGATTTTTCGTTCTGCTCCCCTCCTCAATTTGGCTGTCCCATCTTAGCCTCAAAAATTGATAAGAGATATCCGAATGTAAAGCTTTGCAGGCTCCTAATCTTACAAGGGAGGACATTTGGTCGAATTGGAGTTCTCATAGAAATGTAAACAGTCTTCCAGAGCATAGAACAACAATTTCGAAATGGCCTTCGATATCTGCAAGGCGCTTCTTCTGGGAGAGGATTTATGGGATTTTTTGTGTTAAAAAATCAAGGATTCAACTAAGGTGATAAAGTGTTGAGGTCTTTTTGGGGCCTGAAAGGAGTAATGATTAGCATAAGTTCTTAGACTGAAGATATACCTGCATTAAGTACCCTGGCAGTAATCGCGGTCCCATTTGAGCTCGCAGACTCTAGTCCTGAGTAGCCGCGGGTTTCAAATTCTTGCTTCAAGAAATTTCAATGATTTCTCTCCCAGAAATTTTTGTAGATATTGAAAGCAGATTTTGACAGCGTTCCATGCTCTATATCACGTATACATTTCATATTGACCGCGCATCTTCTTTTAAGAAAATAGTTCCTGTCAAAGATTTGCTAATGACTTTGATCTAGATTGAAGGTTCAAATATCAAGTGTTAATTTTCAGCGGACGATCGTCTCATTCTCTTTATCACACATGGCGGTGCTGGCAGTTTGCTTGAAAGTGCCACATACGGAAAGCCTATGATTATCATACCATTGTTTGGCGATCAAATCAGGAATGGAAGAATAGCCGAAAAATTTGGCTTTGGTAGGTTTTCATTAACACATGGAAAACGAACCCTGCTTTGTTTTTTGATAAGGTATCGTAGATATTAACTTCCAAGGGTCATGACATCACTTCATAATACATTTTATAAAATGCCGGGTTCCGGACTATTCAAAATTAAGCTAATCATATTACTTCACATACAAAAGCGGTAAAAAGAGGGGGTTAACTTGTTTTTATTTTATCAGCTTCACATTTTCCCGCCCATTCAAGTAGCTTGTTTCAGGAATGATGCTGGATAAGTTTAATCTTCAAAACCTCAATGCACTGCGAAATGCTGTCGAAGCGGTTCTTACAAATAAAAAGTTGGTTTATTTTACATTTAATTTTATTCGTACACGCGTTCCTTACTTTACTAGCAAACCGAAGAAATCAAACTTTAGTCTCAAACCAAAAACCGATTGAACGATAGAAGCAGTCTTATTGTACATGTAGTCCTAAGCTCCTAGCCAATTCGTCCAGATACACCACCGCTGCCCGTCGGATTCGTGATCTTCTTGCCAAGCGAACATTTTCTCCCGAAGAGAAGTTGGTGAAGACCGTGGAGCTAGCTGCTGAGTTTGGCCACATCCCCGAATTTCTCGTCACGGGACGAAATCTCAGTTTTATAGTGTATTATAACTTGGATATATTTCTTTTACTTTTGGCATTCTGCTTAATTACTGCATTTATTGTTTTCTATGGAGCAAGAAGGCTTTTGAAGAGCGTCAGAAGTAAGAAACTCAAGACTCAATGATTTAGTACATACTGATCACGTAGTTTGAAATTGTTAACGAGGTTTGTGGTTTGTAACAAATATTTATGTGATGCCGAAACTCTATTAAAATGTAGTTCTTCTAATCTTGAATTCTAGTTATCCATCGTAGTGCAACTCAAGCTCATAACTTCTCACAAGCTTTCGAGTAAGTTTTACGTTGTAAAAGGCTAGTAAATTGGGAAGTGTCACTTGGATCTATCAAAAAATCCAATAAATGATTTTTTTGAGTGTTTTGAGTAAAGCATGTTGATTTGATAACAAACGTTTATAAAAGCTTTTCACTCTTTTTGTTTTTGTTACGCGTTAGTTTGTTGGAAACTAGTGGACCAGTAACCTAAAGGTGCTATTTGCAAGTGCGTTCGCTTGCGGACCCGTTAGAATATAAAGAAAAATACAGAGTTGATTTGAAATGAACATAGTTATGTAGTTCGTAATCAGTTTATTGAATTCGACGTGAGTTATTTGTGTTTTTTTCCTCAGACATGTCTGGTCTTAACAGTCTCATATCCTTCTCAAAATTAATTGGAAAGCTCCTCTGCATGAGTGATGTGTGTGAGAGATGATTTGCATGGGAATACTGAGTCGCTCCAAGTGTTTTTCCATTTAAAACACGTAGAATAAACATGAATAAACAGTCCAAATATATATTTTATGCTGTTTTTCCTCCTCTTTTCAGCCGATAATTCTCGTGGTCATTGAAATGCCTGCCCAATATCGAAACTATCATTATCGCCACACCCAAGTTTGGCAATTTTACAAGATTTTCGAATGTGACAACAGACGGATAGTGTAAACAAAGTGCAATGTAAAAATTTTTTCAGCATCTCCAACTAACCTTCCAGTATTTTTCAAAATGATTTTCCGAAAGGTCTTCACTTTTGCAAAGTTGTTTGATACCCGAGCTCCAAACAATGAATTTTCGAGCTCAAAATTTCTAAAACTCGATTATCATTTAACACCAAATTTGCAAAGCAAATGTCATTCAGCGCTTTGAGATAGAGGGTTGTGAAAGTAATACAGCAGTAGAGGCGTCCAAATATTCACAATCTGAACGATTTTATTCTCGAAAATTTTACGAATCGAGAAGATAGCACTCCTACCAGAAAAAAATAGAAAAGCGGCATTGAACAATACCCAAGCTGCAGTTGCTTGTCGGTTGATGCATTATTAGGTTTAAAATTTGTTAGCAAAAAATTTTGAAAAACTAGTTGAATACGCAAAAATATAATGTTAAATCTGATAGCTCTATCCAGCTTTTATCAGAACTATTCCAGAAGTTCAAACAAAAATTTGAAAATGGCCGAACTTGAGCATGTTGAGAGGCATCGTTTTAACATTTCTACAGTCATCTCAAAAACCACAATATAAATAGTCTCAAAACATTAGTACTGGAAAGAGGAAGAAAGACTGCGTCGAATAGTTATTGAAGTGTTCGCTATCTCAGGCATCGGGTCAAGCTGGATATCGTTTTTGGGACAAAAGCAAAGGGGATATCTTTTTGTGGCCGAAAAAAACACAAAAATTACTTTTTGTAGTCGACGTTTCTTTTTTAAAGGTTTTCTACGTTTGGAAATTGGGGTCAAAGGGGACTTCGTACGAAATGCTCAGGATCAAAGGGGACTTCGCTTTGGAATTTCCCTAGTGCAGCTCATGCCGAGCCCTGGTTCATCTTTACCTCACGGGTTTTTACGGTAGAATAAAAAAACGGAAAACGAAAAACTTTCGGAACAACCTAATATTTTCACTCGGCTGACACTCAATTTTTGTAAGGCGTAATTTACGTAGATAGTTCAATACTAATTGGTAGAGGAAACGATTCGAGGAAGCCTCAGCTAACTGCGTTATAGCATTGCAGACATTGGCAACAAAATAAAACGATCGCGCTAAAAATGCAACAAAAATTCTTGGTATAACAACAACAGGTGCTCTTATGCGGGCGGAATTTGTTTATTTTAAATGCATACGATAGCGATGATGGTGTATTATTCCGCAACTTGCGCAAACAAGAACTTGTTTTATAGCTTCGTACCAAAAAATTTGTAGTAAATAGTGTTAGAGTGCCTTACTGCTGTAAAGTAAGATGACCTCTCTACCTATTCCATTTCCCGTTTGACAAAGCGTTGTAATGCGAGTTACAGGTCAGGGTGAATTGTCGGAGCCCTAGAATGCATCAAACAATGATTGATCTATTTTGCATCACAGTCTAACGTGCATTAGAAATACTCCAACTTGTTAGAAATTACATAATTCTAGTGAGGCACCTTATATAGGACTGTTTTGCTAAAACAGTGCATACTTTTTCAGTCATGTTAGCATCCTTGCTTCTACTTTTACTCACTTGGAACAGTCACTCATACAAAATCCTTGTTGTCAATCCCAAAATCGCATATAGTCATATGAATTTCATGGGTAGAATAGCTGATATTCTTGTGGAAGCGGGCCATGATGTGGTAAGTTCCAAATGCATCATCAACTTACTTCTTGTGCTTTCAAATCTTCTAAAGAAATTTTGACATATATTTGATTTGTACTCACTACCAACAGAAGATGACCGAATTCTATAAAATTTGTAGCAAAACAAATTTGATTCTATGGAAACCTGCTGTTTTGCAAGATATTAGGTTGGTGAACAAGTCTTTCACCAAAAACAGAAAAAAAATTGGTTTCAGAAATGCTTTAACAAACTAACCAAATCACTCAAAATGCTCTTTGTAATGTACACCAGGCGTAGAATTTTATAGTAATTTTGGAATTCACTCTGAGACAAAACCAATAAGTCAATTTTAAGACATCGAGATTTATAGCTATTCGTAGAGAAATTCCATCGTTATCAGCTTCTTTTGATCAAAAAGAATAGGTCATGAAACCAAGAAAAAATCTCCAGTGGACGTTTCAGCAATTTCAACGACCAAATTTGAAAACCATTTTGAGCATTCCTCTAATTAAGCTTATATCGTGTCATGTGCAATCAAAGATTTTTGAATCAAGCACCAGCGAGCGCGAGATTTTCACTTTCTATTGTGTACAGAAATTTACTGAATCTGAAGAAAGTAACAGAATTTTGAAAATTTTGGTGTAAGAATTATGCATCAGAGTAAAAACAGTACAAACTTTTCCTAATAAATAGCGAGTTTCTTTATCAAATTATAGCCCTATCCAAATTCTCCTATCACAAGCCTTTGATTTTCGGAAGAGTGCTAAGATTTTTTCCAATTTGTATTGCTTATTATGAGACAATCAATTACTGAATTTCTACAATTGATGTACAGGTGACTCTTCAACCGGTAATCGCAGAGGATGTAGACAATGGAACGACGAAGTCCCATGTGATTCAAAGGGATGTCGACGACACTATAAAATCAGAACTTTCAAATCTGAAAAGAAATCGAGAAGTCCAGAATAAAGGATGGACTGGTACCATGCGCGCTAGCGATGTGGTCAAAGTAAGTATTTTTGCGAAACATCTTGATTCTAACACTTGGCAAAGATCTTCACAGATGCTTCCACCGTGGGCACGATGGATAAATGCATCAGTGACAAGTAAGTGCTCATCAACATGCATGCTACTAACAAGGGAAGGATACTAACTTAGATTCGCCTTTTAAGATGAGACGCATATATTCGGAGTCAGCTTAAAACGTTAGTTCCAAATATGCTGCTCCTAGCTGCTTAGCGTTATTCCGAAACGCTTATGGTCTTTTTTCTATGCAAAGTTTGTGCGCTCCTCCACCTACTGATGCTACGGTGTCGACGTCTAGATGGTATTGTAATGCATAATGCTCCCTTTTAAATCGAAAATCTTAATAACAATTTGTTTAGATTCATTCGTTGTGCAGTACTTGACGATATTGTTTTGCACATATGGCAAGGCTCATGGAGTTTTGGGCTCTCCCCGGCAGGCCGGTGGGTATGTACCCGCCGTCGTTTGCTTGTTTGAATACCTTAAGATCGTTTGCTGGCTAACGCGGGGGCATGGGTTCCATCTCTGTGGATATAACTCATCATTGACATTCGTAATATCCAGCAGTCTTCTTGCAAGCTAAGTCGTTATTCTTTAGTTTTATGAAGTCTGGGCCTGAAGCATATGATGTTCTGTTATTATTCGTGCTTTGTGTAAAACTAACAATTACACTGTTTGTTTCTGTTTTTTTTTATGGTACGCCTTGAGCGTATTTAATGAAAATGAAAATGAAATGAAATGAAAGAATTAATCTGATGCTAGGTTAACATCCTAGCACTTTTTTTTCGGGCAGATTTCTATCTACACGCCGTCTTACGACATTCAGAAGTTTGTTAATTACTCACAACGGCAAGCCCACTACTCTCTTCGGAATAAGTCTAAGCAGCTAGGAACAGCATATTTGGAAACAGCGTTCAAAGCTGTCCGAATATATGTGTCAGCTTTAAATGCTATTTCCGAATATATGTGTCCCATTTCAAAAGACAAATCTAAGTTGGTATCATTCCATTGTAAGATTTTTATCAATGTTTGCAGCACTTTTGAAAGATAAGAAGTTGATGGAAAGCCTCAAAGCTGAGAATTTCGATGTGGGCATAGCAGAACTATTTGATTTTATAGGGATAGGTAACTTCCTATTAGTAATCTGAAATGTACGACGCTGCTAAGCCAAACTATATTCAGCTGTGTTCGAGGCTATAAACCTCAAAAATATTATTGGTACACATTCTTATGCTTCTTTGGTGGAAGGTACAGCATACGCCATCGGTGTCCCGATTATTCCCAGCTTCATACCAGGTATTTTCTAACACTTTGATGATAGTGCCGCGCAATGGTGCGCGGCACCTCAAATTCCAATTTTAAGGTATTCAGTCGTTCTCGTGCTCATATAACCACTTTAGGTTAAGGGGTATTTCATGTTGGCCCCGCCCCTATTTTGGAAGCTCCGCCCACTCCGTTGCCTCTTACAAGAAGCTTTTTTCGCCATCAAAAAGTGCATAGAAGGGGCCATAAATGACCGCGGAACCTCAAGCGACTTCAACCTCGGCACCGCTCACGCCCCGCCCCCTCGGCGCCAAGCCCCCCCCCCCCCACTTTTCAAAGATGCTGGATTTCGCACGAATGCTTGAAATTCATGCAAAATCCAGCTTTTTGTGGAGTGGGCGAGGCTCGCCAGAAGGGGGCGGAGCCGGCCCGCTCACATGTATATTGTTGTTCGCGCGTACAGGACTTACCAAATGCAGTGTCGCTTGCATCAGCATCTCCACTCCCGCGCTGGACTCAGAATCTCTACCGCGAACACGCTCTTTGATCACATTCCCAGGGGCGAACGTGGGAAAGGCGGAGCCTCAATCGATTAAAAGTAATTAGAGAGCATGTTCGCAAAAGGGACGCAGAGTCCAGCGCGGGAGTGGAGATGCTGATGCAAGCAACACTGCGTTTGATAAGCCCTGTAGATGCATGCTTACATACATGCAGCCAGGCGTGAATATGTAGGCAAACGGCTCATCCACAGGGACATATACCATAAAAATCGCTTGCCGTCAACGTGTTAATATGAAGTCACAATCATTTGAGCGAAATGCAAAATGGTGACTTTAGCCACACAAGGAGTTACCGATGATTCTGCATCATTTTCAACTCGGGTAACCAATCTTGTATTTACCTTTTATTGCTGGTATTACCAAAAAGGACTTGCGAATGCGGCGGAGTCTGCAATGATGAAGGAACTGGGAGAATCTGCAACACCTATTTGGGTGAGATTTTGAATGCTGAAAGACCCTTTCGTTTACAGAAGCGAATCTTACGCGCTGCTACGAATCCTATGCGCGCAAATGCTTCATTTTTAGGATTCTGTTTCGAACATGTCGTACATATTGACCAATAGCATTCCTTATTTCGATTTTGCCAAACCGTCTCTCCATAACATTGTCGAAATAGGTGGTATAGGCATAAAAGAACCTAGAGCGCTGGGGAAGGTATTAGTTTGTGATTTTTGGCTTGAAGGCTGTGGGATTAATCTAGGGATGGGATCGAGTGCTTGGTCTACGCTCACAGACTGTGTTAATCTCTTTTGGAACTTTGGCAAATAGCAGCTGTATGCCAGATCAAATGAAGAAAGCCATTGTCGAAGTCGCCGAATCGTAAGAACCTCCGTTCTGTCACTGCATTTCCGCAACAGGTTTCTGCATTTTTAGATTTTCCAGTGTCACATTCATCTGGAAATATGAAGACTCTGATAATGCACAATTCGCATCTGGCGTTAAGAACTTATACTTAGCAAAGTGGACTCCTCAAAGTGACCTATTGTGTGAGTTTTCGCCATTGTGTTACTCATGTGTGACCTATTTTGAACGCCAAATTTTTCCTGTGTGCGGAACTCAAACTTGCTTCCAGCTGACGATCGCCTGTCCTTGTTTGTGACCCATGGAGGAGCCGGGAGTTTGACTGAAGGTGCTTTCCTTGGCACACCACTCGTTGTTGTGCCCCTATTTGCAGATCAGGCTAGGAATGCTATGTTGGCAGTGAAATTTGGATTTGGTAGGTGAATCTTTCCTAATCGAAATTACAAGTCGAGCGGTAGAAAGTCGAAGTGTCTAGTGCAAACAATTTACAGACCATTGGATGCACCATAGAAGGTTGATCTCGAAGTTTTCCATATCCGCCGAACCCTTTTTGTACGCCGAGATTATAATTCACAAAAAATAAAAAGAATAAATAGCACAAAGCAGGCACATTATTCTCTTCCAGCTCATTCTTAGGTTTGGGCTACATAAAGTGACCCATCTGCATGATTGGCCCCGCACTGAGCCAAATATGACTCTATGCGGTCAAATTTGCACTTTGCATACGCGATTTCTACGCAGGGGGCTTAAGTAACTATTTTATCTACAAAGACGATCAGCAGGTATGAAAGACAGACCTAAAGTCAGCGAAGCTGCATCAAATGGTATGCAGCTTGTTTGAGTGGTCACTTAGACTTTTGACCATTTCCCTTTTGAATATCAACTGGGTAGTAGCGACATGTGAAACCGAGTGCACTTCAGTTGGAGGGGACGGCGGCTGTTTTGGACCCTGAAAGGTGAAATGCGTCCCAGCCTCGTAGGGGACTCATAAAGGGTAAAAAGGTTCAGTAAGGAAAATGCTCCAACGCTTCGGCCTTCATAATAATCACGCAGAAACTTGACCTTTTCAACATAAAAGTACCTAGTCTCGGGGGGAGGGGCGGGGGGAGGGAAGAGGGCACGTAGGAGTCCTAGCACCTCTGAAGGACATAACTAGCACCCATTCAAACTCCAGAAGTCTCTCGCAGCAACGGACAAGCCCCGTTATCGTTTTTCGTTAGTTATCTTTTCACGCGTTTACTAATTCGGAAAGCCTTGGTATCTTGATTCCACTTCCTGCTTTTCTCTCTTGCAGCATTCTGCACCCTCCCCTATTAGCTTCTGCCATCAGCCAATTCTGCCTTCCATCCTTCTACGTCGTGCTATCCACCTCTGCTATTCAAATCGGCTCCGAGTTTTTATCAGCTTCCTCCACTTGGTCTGCAGTCCTTCTTGGGCCACCGTGAGAATGAGCAACGCTAACGGAAAAGTTACCTTACGTGCACTATTATCACATATACTTCTTGTCGTCGACTTCATATTTTCTCTTCCATTTTCCATCTGTCATTATTCATCCATTTACCAGAGCACTTGGAAACTATTCTCCAATCCTGCACAACTCAGAATGAGATTAGCCAGCGGAAAGAGGTGCGAAAATGCCTTGAAGGCGTAATACGCCTATGGGTAAAGGTGGCTGGGCTTTGGAGCTTCATGGCCTCCGTTCCTAGTCTTTCAATGCCACTATTACTGGCTCAGAACAAAAATCGACGACAGTCTGTGAAGAATTTTATCTAGCTTCATCTTATCGTGTAATCACTTTGCGCTCAAATTCCAAAAAAAAGACCATGATAGAGATCTCACAATTTTTGTCAGGGCTTGCCCAGTAGCACAGTTAGACAATTAGACGCATTTACTGATACACGTTGCTAAACTGGAGAACTCCGAGCGGGCATTTTTTCATCAAGCGCTGTTGCTACATTCCATTTGAAAATACAATCATGTGCTGGCTGAGAAGAAGAAACAACTGACGTTTTTTAAAGACTGAAGCAGTGGCGGACCGAAAGGGGGGGGCGGGGGGCGCGCGCCCCCCCCCCCCCCCCCCGAGAATGGGTCGCGAAATTTTTGAAACTTACCTATATGGGTTGTAAAAATGTGCAAACGACTTGTTTGCACTTGAAAATAATTAAAATAATTTTTGAAAATTTTTAGAAATTCATTTTAGCCTTATAAAAAAATTTTTTTCGGGGGCGTGGCTGACGCCACGCCCCCTTTTTTCAGACTTTAGGGGTCGGAGACCCGCAAAAATTTTAAGAAGCACCCCAAAAATTTTTTCGGAGTGCGTGGCTGACGCCACGCACCTTCTTTAGAAAAAATTTTTTGTCGCCCCCCCCCCGAAAAAAATTTCTCGGACCGCCACTGGACTGAAGGTATTTATCGTCCTTATTTTCTTTCCTTTTTTCCCCAAAAATGAAGGCGATGAGATCCATCGAATATCACTTATCGCATCTCTAATACTCAGGCTCAAGCTCACGTTACGTCAGACCTCAGCACAGGTATTTCCATTCGTTCCCAATCTTTCTCGCTTCTGCTTTTGCTTAGATAATCATCGGTGGCAGGCGGTCCGCAAACTCGCGCTGTTCTCCAAAAGGTCAGCAAAAATTGGAGCGTCGCCAAACCTTCAACGAGCGGTACTTCCCTTACTGTCGCATGTGCAGGCAGCGGGCAGCAATACAACATTTTCTGGAAGCGCTCGTCAAGCAATCTCTTTCAGCGAGCGCGGATCGAACTTTCACCGGGCACTCAGACCCTTTTTACGCAGTTTCGGGCGTACGCCGGCAAAGGTAATACTCTACATACTCAGACAATCGCCGGGGCCATGCGAATTACGGACAGGCGGACGCCTTGAAAACGAAAACAGTTCGCCGATTTCTTGCGATCCGCCTGCAGATACTTAGAAGAATTTTGGCAAAAGACGAAGACGAAAGACTTTTAGACGAATGCTCGGAGAAATTGGGGATTTTTCGTAGATTAGTTGCGGCGCAGTGGCCGCAATCTCGCGGACCTTCCGCGAAAATATGCAAAATTATTGGGAGCTGCACGGTCCTTTGTGAAGGATCGCACAACCTGTAGGTACCTTCCGCTAAGAGAAAGTACCCCAAACTCGGGTAATTAAACCATCGATGAGACCTCTGCTATGTAGAATGTTATTTTTGCTCAGCGTTTGCTCGAAGCTGCGTAAAAAGAGTCCGAGAGCTTGCTGAAAGTTTGGCCAGCGCTTGCTGAAAGAGATTATTTGACGAGCGCTTGCGGAAATTTTTTTTATTGCCGCCCGCTGCCAGAATCTGGAAGTATCGCTCGCTAAAGGTTTGGCCACTCCTCAAAATTCTGCCGCCTGCAGAAAAGCGCGCGTTTGCGGACCGCCTAACCCCGGCGACTATCTGAGTTGATTGGCGATTAGACGCAAAAATAAGTATCAGCTTAGCTCTACTGGAAAAGACGAGGGATTGGTGGACCGGGCTAAATGAGGAGTAACCAACATATGACATTCACTAAGCTGAACTGAGCTTATCCGACATCAGAAAACCAATTATTGCGGCGATTAACTGAGCAGTAGTTCTCGCGCCACAATCAATCTTTGAAAAAACTGCAACTGTTCTCCAAGCATTTGTCTGAAATTTTGCCGAAATTATTCCTCTGCAGGCGGACCGCAAGAAATCAGTGTACTATTTTCCGGTGCCCGCCCGCCCATAAATCGCATGGCCGCTTGTCCCTGCGATTATATGAATGCCTGCGACAGTATTGCTCGCGAGATATAAGTGAATAAGTTGTGATTATCGGTTGATTTTCTGTCGATAGGAGTCGGTTGATTTTCTTTGATTTGTCACTTCCATAAAAACGGGTAGGGGACTATATGTCGCCGACAGGCTCCACCTCCCGCGGACAGCTGATGCAAATCCATACTGTCTGCACCGTGCATGACTACGGGGTAGTGGCGCAGATGTTCGCTTGAAACCACCTTCTTTCGACATGTAGTCCGCCCCCCATGAACATGCACTGCCATCGCTATAACTATAAGGGTCCCGCAACGACGCTGCTTCCTCGACCTTAGCGGGAGTTGTTTTACCGGTCCAATTCAAAATGAAGGGCCTAGGGAAATGCTTGTTTTCGCCTTTGCGCGCTTTCTGAGGTGAATTTTCGGAATCAGCGAGTCGTACTACCCCAGGTAAGTGAAAAAGTTTGGGTAAAAATGCCGAGCAACTTCCTTTAACACCTTTACGAGAATACGACCTGCCAGCGGGTCGGTCGTACGTTTACTGCTATTTCGGACAATACGACTCACAGGTGCTTCGTATCTCTAAGCATTGCAAGTTTATAATGGAACCACATATGTGGTTCATTATAAACTATAATTATATTATCCATATAGGATCTCGGCAAATGTTTGAAAGTATAGGTAAAGCACTAATTACAATTCTACCTTTCGAACCATACCACCCATTGGCGATTGAAATAAAAGCACGAGAAAGTTGGCACCGATGGGCTGTATGTCCGAATGGGGAAATCGATAACTTAGCCTCGTCGTGAATGTCTTAAAAAGCATTCACAACTCAAAGCTCTCAAAATATATATAACGCCGTCGTAGTCGTACATTGAGTTTCCTCATGGGTGATTCACAACTCGACATGATTTCTTTGTACCATCATAAACAAAAACATTTTTTCTGCAGCGCTAGAGGGGGGGGGTGTATGTTAAGAGGCGCGATTTTTATTGCCAGCTGGACCTCAAATAGCACATAATAAGTGTACAACTCTTTAAAAGTATACGAAATCTAGAAGAAGAGACACCAGATAGTTGCATGAATTGTTAGTTTTGATACATTGAAAAAAAAATCAAATCAGCAATTTTGAAGGTCAAAAACTCATAAAAATGCATTACGAAACAAAATTGTAAATCTTTCAGTTCGATTTATTTTGGGGAAATCTTCTTTGCCAGAGGCAGTGATCGGAGCCAATGCAGAATGGACCTATCTGAGATATCGAGCAAACTCCTTTTGCTTGGTTTCCGCATGAGTCGATCAGTTCGGCAACTCACATGTCCGTCGGCGCCCTTTGCTCTTTACGAAAACAGTGTTTTTTTAGAAAAGCTTCCAAGTAGCAACTGACGATTCTGATGGTCTTCTGACTCATAAATGAAAATATTTATCTAAAACGATGAAGTCTCTGCGAATCGATAAAAATGGACCATAGATAAGAGAATGAGAGATCACCCCAAGCAGTGTTGTGGAACTTACTCACCACTACTAGTGGAAACATTACTCAGCCGCCGCACGTGGTCTATTGCTGTTTCACGTAGTCGGCAAGGTCTCGGAGGTGAATGTTTGTGGAGACTGTCCTGTCGTTGTCAGCATAAGAAACACATTACGGCTAGTCGTTGCCGTGACGTGCGTTCTTGTCTAGTTCAGAGGTGCCTTGAGCAACCCGATCAACTTGTCTGTCCCTTTGCCTCAGCTGGGATTCGTGCCCGTATACCGTCCCCAGATGGTGATCTCTGAAACGCACTCCATACCTGCTATGACGTCATTCTGGAAGTGCTATATAGAATTTTGCAAAACGCAACGCGGCACCGAGGAAATCGAACCCACGACATTCAACCCAGCAGTCCAAGCCACTATCCAAGCACCAGTTAACCACGGCAGTGATGGAGCAAGCCTAATATTCAATGCACCCGCAGCACCAAAAACCCTTTATAGCTCTTCCAGCATAACGTCATAGCAGGTATGAAGTGTGGTTTAGAGATCACCGTCTGGGGACGGTATACGCTACACACCGCTTACCCAATCGTCACTGCAATCGAGTATCCTTCCCTTGTTAGGAACAAGCCAATATATTACTCCATCAGTCTACCGGTAGTTGTTAGTCAGCATAAGAAACACATTTAGGCGAGTTGTCGCAGCGACATGCGTTCTTGCCCAGTTCAGAGGTGCCTTAAGCAACCCGACATTAACTTGTCCGCCCTTTGCCTCAGCTGGGATTCGTGTGCTTAACTTGTAGCTCGTAACGACTGACTGCGCGGACCTGGTGCCGTCAGGCGGCCTGTAACTACAGCAGTGGCAAGCGGCATGAATCTGACTTGCTCTGCTTAAAGCTGGGCATCCGAAGGGGCGGAATTTCTCTGCAAATTTTCCTAGACAACACTTTACAATGCATTTTAAGGATTGATGCTGGATAAGGAGAAGCTGTTTGACAGCAAGGCTTTGGGCGGAGCAATCGGCGAGGTTCTCAGGGAGCCAAAGTAAGGAAAACATTTAGGTACGAATTATGTGCGGTTAACGATTCGTGTTGAAGGTACCGAAGAGCCGCTCACCGCGTTCGAGACATTTTGGCAAAGCAACCCCCGCCTAGAGAGAAGTTGATCAGGACTGTGGAATTAGCTGGCGAATTTGGTCCTATACCGGAGCTAAGAATGGCCGGCCGTAATCTCGGAGTCATTGTCTATTACAATCTAGACATCTTTCTATTGTTAATAGTTTTGCTCACATTTATTACCGGTCTCGTAGCGTATATTTTACGGAGGCTTATTTCTATGTTAGGTACAGTTCATGCAGTCAAATCCAAAACGCAGTAAATCTAATAAGTTTGTCTATAAAGGTACAGAAACAGTGATGTAGCTGTATGCAAATCCAGCGTCCAACTGAGTAAACCCAGGTTCCTTTGTCATTTCCCATCGCTGGAGAAGGAAGACTGCTGGAAGCATTACTTGCAGAAAGCCTAGGTTTTCCGTGTTAGCAAACGAGAACTGCGAACGGAGTGATAGTCTTATAGCTGACCTAAAAAGTTCTATCAAAACAACAAAAATGGTTCCAGTTTATCAGGTTTCCATGAGTGTAATCAAGTCGATTCACCTCCATTTTTTGAGTCGCAGTTCAAGCGACAATTCGATTAAGCAATGCAAGCGGAGCCAAATACGAAATATGCTGAAGAAGTCGGATCTCTGCCCAGGAAAATCTTACGCATCTCCTGTTTACATGCATATGCATATGCACTCCACAATAAATATCCATATGAACAATTGCTGCAATTATCTACCTTTTGGTTAGAAATCGAGAAATAGGAATAAGTCAAAATTAAAACACAAATGTCGCTTTTCTGGAATCTCCATGCTAAATTTGACATTTTCAGAAATTGGGACGAAAGTATATGGTCAAACTTACAAAGATCTCTACTATAGATTGATATATGTAGGAATGCAGCACTGCTTTGCTTCGTCGTAAATAAACTTTCGTTTTCTCCAGCTCTATCAATGAAAATCATGACTTATAATAACGGGCTAAGGGTATTTACGTGACTTTGTGTGTGTGTGTGTGTGTGTGTGTGTGTGTGTGTGTGTGTGTGTGTGTGTGTGTGTGTGTGTGTGTGTGTGTGTGTGTGTGTGTGTGTGTGTGTGTGTGTGTGTGTGTGTGTGTGTGTGTGTGTGTGTGTGTGTGTGTGTGTGTGTGTGTGTGTGTGTGTGTGTGTGTGTCTGTTACGAAATTCGTGGAGCGTGTTCCAGCAAACGTCCTGGGCCCAAATTTTGCACAGCACATGCTACCAGCACAAAACCCCACCATGCAAAAGCATGAGTGGATTCGTTGGGTGAAACTTACAGAAATTGCGCGTCAAACGGGTCCACTTCGCTTCTGACCTACAAAATTGGGTCCCTGTCAGCACTTTTTGCGAAAACGTTGAGGTGTTTGACAAGTAAATGTGCAAGCTTTGCACTCCAGCCCAAATAATGGGCAAAAATCAACTACTTTGCGAAAATGACGCCAAAATGGATTGGTTGCGTAAATGGTCAATTTGAAAGCGTTCTACTGGCGCATTTGAGAAGATTTTTACGCAGAAGTGTTGCTTGCGGTGGCTGTTGGCCTTATGGCAACTACCAAACCATAAAAAATCCAGGAACCCACTCAAATTTGCGTTTGTCTTCCTGCGAAAAGTTTCATCCATGCGAAATCACCGATCTCACGTGAAAAGACTTTCTAAATGAGTGGTTGTTGAAATCCTATTCGTGGTAGTCGGCCACTGCGCGGTGAGTTTCACTGCCATCATTATGGGAAAGTAATGAGGCATATGGATAGTAGAACCAGTGCGAACCTCTGCGAAGCAGAGGTGACGCACTGGTTTACAGTAAGTTAACAAATGAATGTCTGATATGAAAAACATACTTTTCAGTAGGTTTAAATAGGCAGGATTTTTTTTAGAGTTTTGATTTTCTTTGATATTATTTCTAGTTACAGAACTTCTTAGGTTTGACTTGGAACACCATGTGGATCAAACCTTGCGTGAAATTTACGCTTTCATGTGGAATTCGCTTTTCTCTACCGATATATCTCATGCATTTGAATAAGAAATTGATTTATTGTGGTAAACAGACTGTGGAAAGACTTATGGGCTGACCTTACATATACCAAGTATAGAGCAAACCAAGCTCTACAGAGCGATCCTTAACTATTTGACGTTTTCGTGTTTTGGGTTAATTCTTTTTCTCAATTTTTAGCTATGAAAAAAATATAGCAAATGTTCATAAAATGATTGACCGAGACTGTGTATACGTGAACAAGTTACAGCTTCTTAGAAACTTCTTAAGCAGAGATCTGAAATTTCTCGGGTTTTTAGGTCTGAATATTTTTGGATTTCGATTTTCAACTTAATCTGAGCTTACCCTGTGCAAAATGAATGCTACTCTGTTGAATTCAAAAGTGGGAGTCACTGGGATGAAAACTGAAAACGGACGGATCTTACAAGGGAAGGATACTCGATCGCAGTGACGATTGGGTAAGCGGTGTATACCGCGTATACCGTCCACAGACGGTGATCTCTGAAACACCATACCTGCTATGACGTCATTCTGGAAAAGTTATGAAAGATCTTGCAAAAATGCAAAACCCGCGGCATCCGAGGAAGTAGAACCCACGACATTCAACCCAGCAGTCCAAGCCACTATCCAAGCACCAGTCAACCACGGCAGTGATGGAGCAAGCCTAATAATGCACCCGTAGCACCAAAAATCCTTTATAGCTCCAGAATAATGTCATAGCAGGTATGAAGTGCGATTTAGAGATCACCGTCTGGGACGGTATACGCTACACACCGCTTACCCAATCGTCACTGCAGTCGAGTATCCTTCCCTTGTTAGGAGCAAGCCAATATATTACTCCATCAGTCTACCGGTGTAAGTTAGCGTAAGAAACACATTTGGGCGCGCCGTCGCAGCGACATGCGTTCTTGCTCGGTCCAGAGGTGCCTTAAGCAACCCGACATTAACTTGTCCGCCCTTTGCCTCAGCTGGGATTCGTGTAACTTGTAGCTCGTAACGACTGCACAGCACGGATCTGGTGCCGTCAGGCGGCCTGTAAATACAGCAATCGGCGTGAATCTGGCATACCCTGCCCAGTGCTAGGCAAACAAAGGGGTGGACGTCTTTGCAAATTCTAGAAAAAAACTTAACGATGCAGTTTTGAGGACTGATGCTGGATAAGGGAAAGTTGTACGACAGCAACGCTCTTGCGCAATCGGGGAAGTTCTCAAGGAGTCAAAGTAAGAAAAACATACAGATACGAACTTACGCAATCAACCATATGTGTTGAAGGTACCGAAAAGCCTCTCACCGTGTTCGAGACATTCTGACAAAACAACCTGCCTAAGGAGAAGTTGAGCGGGACTATCGAGTTAGCTGCCGAGTTTGGCCCAATGCCGGAGTTGAGGATCGACGACAGTAATCTCGGGGTCATTGCCTATTACAATTTGTACATCTTTCTGTTGTTAACTATTACAATCTGGACATCTTTTTGTGGGTAATAGTTTTGCTCACACTCGTCACCGGTCTCGTAGCATATCTCTTTTGGAAACTCATTTCTATGTCACGTATAGTTCATGTAATGAAGTCTAAAACGCAGTGATTTCAATTTTGTCATAGAGGGGAAGTAGCAAAATTACGAGACTACAATCTAAAAATAAGGGGGTGAAAATCAGCGTATTTACCGCTCGCATGAGTCACGCGACGGTCGCATGAGTTATGTGACGGTCGCCTAATGTATGGACATCACCGTCGCATGGCCATACCTCGCTTCATAGTGGACGAATTCTGAATCCAAAGCCACCATTTGATTCAGCTCGGCGCGGAGAATCTTCTAACAGTGAAGGTACGATGTCTTCGATATTCCGTTTCCAGTTTTTTTAAGTTGTTCTGCGGAGGTCCTTTCGCGAATATGTGAAGCACGCCTACCCAACATAGAAGACTTTACTAAGTATTATTCGATGACACTGGTCTTGTAGATTATTTTGCGCTAAAAATTGGCTCATAATTCTTTCCAAAGGAGATAGAAGCGTTGTTGAATTCTGGAAAAAGCACGCGTTTTTAAATCCTACTCCCCATATTCCTTAAAAATAAGTATATTTTTAATCTGGAAAAAGCGCCGTGCTCAGCTTATCTAGGCAAACCTTTTGATCAGCATGTCCCTGATGTTTCGATTTCAGTATTCTTGAATCTTTCTGCGGACGTCTCTTCGCGAAGGTGTAAAGCAGCGAGCATTATCTCAAGTAAATTCCAGCAAGAACCCTTCGATTGTACTTTTTCTGTAGGTTATGATGCGCTAAATATTAGCCCCAGATTTCGTTTTAAAAAAATAGAAGGGCTGGTGAAATGTGGAAAAAGTCTTGTCGCCCCACATTCTACTCGCCATAGCCCTAAAATACGAAGCTATCTTGCCAAGTAGATGTAAGTTTTGAAATCAGCAGGTCGGATAACCTCTATAAGCAAGTTTTCCGACATGTTCGGGTTATTTCATTTTTTCTCGTTTTATGCTCCGGAAGCTCCCCGATGGATTTTGTTCAAGATGTTGATGCTCTTGAATTGTAAGGAAACTTCGCTTGTAGAGGTTTTCGAACACGTTCTTCACGAAAATCGTGGTTTCTGAGGATTACAGGGTCTTTTTGGAGAGGTATGGTGAGGTAATTGTAACGAAGTCACAAAAGCTCGTAATTTTGCCTGCACCTATCGCGTTTCTGTCAGAAAACTCGCTTGCTTGCTATCAAAGCTCAAAGTTATTGTGAACTGTGTCATCGAATGGTGCATAGCTCAGGCTCCAGTGTGTAAAATTCGCCGAGTTACGAGCCTACGAAAACATGTCCTCATGAATTTTGCTCAAAATGTAAAGATCGCATATTTCGTCGAAATTCCACCGTGAGTCCTTGTATGACGCTCTTGCGGAATTTATGTTCGCTTCGCCCAATGACTCCCACTGTACTGAATATGGAGCTTGCATGTGCTTCAGCTGCTCAATTGAATATCAAAGCTATTTCGTGGCTGGAGTCAAACAACCAAATCTAACACAATAAGATCCATTAAGGATGGGAAAAGATTTGATCAGCGTGTTGTACACTCCGAAGCGAGATATGGCCATGCGACGGTGATGTCCAAACATTAGGCGACCGTCGCAACACTCATGCGACCGTCACATAATTCATGCGACCGTCGAGTGACTTATGCGACCGTCGCATGAGTTATGCTACACTCGCGTCTATTTTTCAAAAAATGTGAGCGGTATTGTACTTCACGCGATTTCAGTCGCGACGCGCTTTGGCAATCTGCCAGAAATCTTTAGATTTAACACTAGCAAACTGCACATGCATAGTGTGTATAACTTA